>LUCH01001531.1:16503-71770 GCA_013368495.1 Paragonimus heterotremus
CAGTGTCCACAAGGCGAGCAGACGGATATGTCAGTGTGGGAGTCAATCAGGGCAGCACACTGCTCCAGCGTCGGATTTTGTTATAACGAGCGTCGGGTTAAAACAAGTTGTTTAGGTGCGCCCCGCGTTGAAATAAACGAGCTACTAGCGAGGTGGAGCCGACCAATGGGAAAGCTGAAGCGACAGCACCAATTGTATTTCTTCATTTTACTGATACGTCTTGTCTATAAAATAACCAATAGAAACTCAATAAACTGAGCTTTGCTTTGTGCCACGAGGACTAGTTTTTGCTTTCGTTCCGGGAAGCCGTGATTTTACAACACCGTCAAACACCAGATTTCCATTTTTAATGGGTAATCGCTGACGAAAATTCATCATACTTTTTTGTAATGAATAAATATCCAATAATGCTGTTTGTCGGCGCGTAAACTTTAATGTCAATGTACTAACCGACGACACAGATAATCATCGTGTACAATGGAAACGACTGGTACTGCAGGTTACATAACAAGGCTGTTAGAACAAAACCAAAATAAGAGAAAATAAAGCGTAATAGACAGTGAAAAGTTATCACTGTCTCCAGAATTGTACAATTCAACTAACCTACTGCCGATTGAGGAGACTTCTGCGAGGGACTATGTGCCATAGTTCACCTAAATTCGTAAGACTATTGGTTAATTTCAATATTTTTGTCTACGATATGTATCAGTGCATATCGACGTTATACGGTTTTGACTGAATAGTGAGCTATTTTGCAGTAATCAGCATAGTTCATAGTTTTACTTTTTGTCGATTGGTACATTGACGGGAACCTTCTGAACCGAGTAAATTTGTTCATCAACAAAATATTCGGTTCAAATCTCAAAGTCAGGTCTATATATATATATATATATATATATATATATATATATATATATATCACGTGACAAAATTAGAAGCTCTCCAAATTAGCTGCAAGGAATTTTTGCTGAAGTAAGTCGGAAATTTTCCGTTCTGTATGCAGGTGTATGAAACCACCGAGACTCGTCATTTTAAAGAGTCAGTTGATATCAACCCATTTGTAATGAGTTGAGAGTGAATATCGCATAAATGATCACGAAAAACCATAGGGTCACTTCGACACGTGGGTCATTGAGAAAGACTGATAGGGCTTAGTCCTACAGTCCTGTCTCGAAATCTCACTGAGTCATTCGGTATCATCTTCGTCTAATTAAAGTGAGCAGCGTACATATTATCCTTTCTTTGCTTTCAAGCATACCTGAAGTTGGCCACGTAGCCGTCAGTTCTAGCATTTCTGCACAAGTATTGATTAGGTTTGTTCCGGAGTTTACTGATCGAGTTTGAAAGAGAACCACAGGCTAGCCAGTATAATAGCACACAAGTTCTGAGGAGTTAGTTCATATTACGTGTGTAGTGGACAGTGTTTTGATAGAAAGTAAAATGCTTTGGGTGTGTGACGAGGTGAATAGTTGTGATTCAGTCTAATGTGATCATGGTAGAATTGGCAGTTTGCTGGCAATCCAGAACAGTCAGTTCACTTACCACCGTTCGAAATACGCCTGGAACAGTCCCACAAATCGAAACACATCCGATCCTATTCCACTTCCGTTCACCTCAGCACTACTAATTAAAATGTCACCGGTTACTAAAGAAATTCTGTTACCTAAAAGAGAAAATTATCCCTTTTTAAACGACAGTGGGGCCAGAAAAGCTATGTTGCACTATTTAGGCCGAGACAAATCTAGCTGCTTCTTTACAAATGCTCATTACAGACTGTTAAATTTATAAAATCAAAACCAAACCGCAGAGCAAACTACAATGAAATGTCAATTATCCTTTGCAATCTAAATGAACTGTTCATCATCCTCTGATTGTTCTGGCAGTGGTGGAATATGTGCATCAACAGAGGATTGACGTTTCATTGTAATTCGCCTTGCGGCTTAATTCTGATTAAATAAAATTTAACACTCTGTAAGCAAGAACTCGTCAAGATGCAGCAAAATCCATCATGACATAAATCGTGCAATATGGCGTTTCTGATTTCAACTTTTAAATTTGTCACACGAAAAGTCCGTTTTATGACACCGAAAGTGGAACTTGACCCTTTTCTATTTTGACAGTTCAAACTATAAGGTCTTTTAATGTAGTTGTCATGCAAGTGATCAGCATAAGCGTCGATTTCACTACAGTAGGACTGTTGATCACACCCGACGCCAATCGAAGAACGTTGCTTTAAATTGTGGTTAGATCACTCCGGAAATCGTTCTTTTAATTGTTATTAACATATCGAGAAAAATCTCTCAGGACTAGAGTGACAGAACACGTTGAACTATAAAGTGGCTTTTTGATACCTCAGATACTAAAATTCATTTGTATAGAAAACAAAATAATGCTTTTCCGAAATAGCTAAACTGCGTAATGTGCTGTAGTGGAACTCCTAACCATGACAGCTCGAGTACTTACTACTAAGTAACGATATCTTGATGACAGTCAATGAAAAGGTCAAGTCCAATGGTTTGAATCTTTACTGTTGGGATCGGTGTGTAAGCTTAATGCAGTGGTGCTCGTCTGGGCCGTGTCCTGTTCTGTCCGGTTCTGCTGTTCTCTGTTCTGGTCCGGGTCCAATCGCGTCATGAGTGCCTGTGTATTGGCCGCACTGAATCGCATCCAGTTGAAGCGTTCCAATTGGCTGTGTATGTTCGGATGTAGAACAGGGCTTTCTGGCCGATGGTTTTGTGGACGTGCATGTGCGGGTTGGGCAGTGGGCGTCACTTAGACTTAGACTTGTCACGCGATGCGTCGTGCATGAGGGCGAGACGACGGCTACAGTGCCATGGCTGGATTAATAATGCTGTACCTTCGTCGGCTGTTTCTCTGTGAAAAAGTGGTGGCTATTCATCCCCTATGGTGTATCCCCGGGGCGCCACTATTTTCACTTGTGTTGGATCCCAGGCTCAGATGTCAGAAGGTAGCATTCTAACGCACAGTTGACTTGCGAAGAGTAAACGGGTGTTAAATCATGCGGTACTCGATATGTCGACTTAATGGTCTCAGTCAGCCACAAGTAAAGGTGGACAGCGGCGCACCTAAGCAAAACCTTATGCGAATGACCGAATCATGGTAAGGTGATATCGAGTGCTCTAGGCGAATAGCGGCGAATTAAATTTACCGAGTGACTTAATCGAAGTCTCACTATTTACCAGTTCCGATCGGATAGTCCGATGGTATCCAGTGTGCGGCCAACAACCCGTACAGTGCACGTTAAAACCTAGCAACATTTTCATAGCGCTCTCATTGGTTAGGTTTTCTAATGCATATAACCGAGCAAGCAACGCTTACGAAATTATGAAGTGAGTATTTGAAAACGAATTCACATACACAGTTATTCAAAGTGAACACACCTCGTTACATTGTATAACGGTATAAATCTGTGAATTTTCGACATAATTGTATATTTGACTGAACTGCACACTAAAAACCAGACTATTAACCAACCAGTTATTTATCCGTTGATTTTAGCTGTTTTTTTGAGATTGAAAGGAACTATTTATTACCAAGGGCTTCAATGTGTTAACATTCTTAACGACTACTGTTCGAGGCCGTAATACAAAACTACTTTAGCTACGACACTATGAACACTCTCCAGATACCTTTTTGACTACAATATTACCTCAAGTTTTCGAACACAGTTCTACCAACAGAAATACAAGTTCCGATTTCATTGCTCGCTTTCTGCTCACTCGATATACGGTATCCTATGACCACAAACTCGTCAACAATCTCTATGGTCTCACTGCTTTTCCTGTCAGTGACACCATTATCTCAATCTTGGAGTAACATTTTTGCCCTTTGAAACTGCTCTATGCTTCCCACATGTTTGAGCAGTACACACTAAGAATGTTATTCCATTATTTACTGAATCCTGTGTTCTGTTCAGAGACTTCCAGTTCATCGACATAGGATGCGGACTGAACAATCGAGGTCTTTCCGGAAAGGGAATGAAAACAGCTAGCAGAAAACTACGAAAAGTATGTCGTGTTCAACATTCTGACTGAGGTTTTCACGTGTTACTTGACTTTAGGATGAAAATATCAGGAGATACGACGGTTAGTCGGGTTCATTGGACTGAAGTGACTTGGTTGATCAAATTTTTTAAGAAGTAATGATAAACAATAAAGCGACTCAATGGAAGTTGCAGAATAACCTTGAATATCTTGTTTCCATCACATTTGCAACGTGATTGTTTGTTTGCATAGTGTATACTTCCGGGATTTATTAATCATTTCCTGACTGTATTGTAAATCAGTAGCAGAATGAAGCCCTAGTGTGATGCTACTGGTAATGATGATCCTGGTGGGAGCAGGCACTCCGCACATTAACGGTCATGCTATTTTATGTGCTAAAGTTTGGAACACAATCGTCTACGACTGTGATCGCCCCTTAACAATATTTCTTGTACTAGCTTACACAGTGTCCTTTCTGAAGATGTTTTACAACTGGAGTGACTGCTACGATCAACGCCACATTAGTTCACGCTGAACCCAACTGAAAGCGTCTCGAGCGAACCTTCATGTTTCATAGGTTGTTACATTCCTATAACTGTGTTGGGCGGTTTACAGATGCAAAGAAAAAGTGAATGGAAGTAATTAAACGGAAGCTTCAATGAAGCTGCTGACATCCTGTCAGATCAACAACGAACGGAGGAGAATGTGGTGTGCAGTATGAACACAAAATTAATAACATTCATCTTCAACTGGCCGATAACTATAACTCAGCCAATCTCATTATACTCTGCTGCATGTATCAACGACTGGGAGGACAGAACACCCTCAAGTTATTGAATCGAAACACATGCAGCTTAACCATTCAACCTAACTCATTATTGTAATCTTGCTGTTTGTTTTTATTAGTTAGTGAGCGGATACCGCAAGCCATGGCGTTGAACATAGTCTCAGAAGATAGGAATCCTTTCAAGTTTTGATGCTCTAACACAACATTACGGAATTCAGGGAGGGTCGTGGATATTAACGATGATCAAGATAGAGCAACTAAGTGTCCTTTAGTATCTTCAACAACGGTGCTCCATTCACACCAAAAGATCCATCTGATAGAGTTTTACAGTGAACACTGTTGCTACTCAAACGTCCACTACGTCATGCAAGCAACAAACAATTCGGTCACCGTTTTTGATACATTAGGAGGCAAATGCTGATCAAACAGATTTACAAATTTAATATTACGAAAACGAGTTGTCGAAAAAGTTCGAACGACCACTCGGTTGTCCTAGTGAGACAGACGTTCCGACCGTTCTACTATCAATAAACCCAAGCTGAAGAGTACCCGGAGGAAAACAGCGCAGAAAAAACGAACGGCATGTAGTGGAACTCTTAACCGTGATAGCTTGAGTACCCACTAACAAATAACGACATCTCAACGATAGTCAATGAGAAGGTTAAATAAAATAGTGTGGATCTTCATTGGTGGGATCGGTGTACAAGCTTAATTTAGTGGCGCTCGTCCGGACCGAGTCCTGTCCTATTCAGTTGTCTTGTTCTATGTACCGATCCAGGTCCAATTGCGTCATGCACTGAATCTCATTCAGTTGGACCGTTTCAACTGGCTAAGTGTGCATGCAGTGACCGCGTGCGCGTGCGTGCGTTCTGATGTAGAAGAAGGTTTTCGGGCTAATGGATGTGTGGGCGCGCATGCACATGTTGGGACAGTGAACGCGATGCGCCACGTGAGAGGGCGAGACGACGGCTACATAACCTATCATCAGCTTTGAGGTTATGGTGAAACATTGACCACAAGTCGATCTGGAAAACGCACTAATCGACCGGATTTAGTTTTGTAGGTACTTGTTTCAGGTAGTGTGTGCGAGTCAGCTTGAATAGATTCCTCCATAAGTCGCGCTGGAATGAGACGATTAATCGATATGCTGTTGCGAGGAACACCAACATCCAACGTGTAATGTTTGTCCGAACGATTCAGAACACGATACGGACCTTTGTACGCTGGCTGTAGAGATTCGTGGAACTTATCACAGCGGACAAATATGTGCGAACACTCAGTCAGTTTGTTAGGATAATTGGTGGGCTCGGTGGTTGATAAGTTAACTTGGACATGAAATACTGCAAGCGATTTACGTAGTTTGTCGGATCAGGAAAGTTTGCATCGTTCGAATAGGTAAGTAGCTAACAAAGTAAACGCAAACTGGTGCCATAGGTAAGTTGTGCTGGGGATCACTGACTGTCAGCACGAACAGAGTTTCGTAATCCAAGAAGCGCAAGCGGTAGTTGATCAAACCAAACGGTTGAATCGAGTTTGTTTGTCAGAGCAGCCTATAATGTCCGGTGAAATCTTTCGACCATTCCGTTGGATTGTGGATGGAACGCTATGGTACGAATCTGACGAATTCCAAGAAGACTTGTGAGTTGCTCGAATAAATGGGACTCGAACTGGGAGCCACGGTCCATAGTTATAGTGGATGGTATGCCAAAGCGTGAAATCCATCTGACTACGAATGCTGTTGCCAAGGTTTGAGTAGAGGTGTTACAGATCGCAAAAACTTCGGGCCACCGAGTAAATCTGTCGATGCATGTAGGGAGATATCTGAAAACTTTCGATCGTGGTAGGGGTCGAACAACATAAATGTGCAAGTGGTCGAAGCAAGCATCAGGTGGCGGAAGTGATCTAAGTGGAGTGACGGTATGACGATGGATTTTCGATTGCAAACAAGCCAAGCAGCAACCCGTCCAATCACCAATATCTTTGTTCACGTCGAAGCCAACGAATCGTTCAGAAGTAAGTTTCCTGGATGTTTTGACTCCTGGATGTGACATGTTGTGAAGGGTATCGAAAACAGTTTTCTCATATTTCTTTCAGATCGATAGACTTCGAAGATCCCGTAGAAAAATCACAAAGAACGAATACTCCTTGATGTATCATTTACTGAGCGTTCATTACGCTCTCGTGTTTATCTGTGTCAGGATCGCTAGCTTAAAGTTTAGCCATATGCACAAAATCGACGGAGCTGTCCAACGAGACTCTCGATAGAGCGTCAGCTACCGCGTTTTATTCTCTCTTGACGTATCGTCCGATGTGTACTTGGAAATATAATCCATGTGACGTAACTCTCGTGCTGAATAGCGATCAGGTTTGGCCGATAGGGCGTACGTTAATGCTTTGTGGTCGGTAGAAACACAAAATGTACGTCCTTCAACAAAGTGACGGAAATGTTTAATGGCCAGGTAAATTGCCAATAGTTCACGGCTGAACGTACTGTAGCGAGTTTGTGCCGGTTGCAAAGATTTGGGGGAAAACGAGACAGGTTGCTACTTGTTATCAACCAATTGGTGAAATACAGCTCCAACAGCCAAATTTGACGCATCTGCAGTGATATTGATAAGAACTGAGGCGTTCAAGTGGTGAATTGATGCTGCATGTACAAGCATCTGATTTATTGAGTTAAACGAGTTGACTGATGTCACAGAGAGTTCCAAGAGTTTGTTCCGTTTGGAACACAACAAATCAGTGAGTGATTTCGAGGTATCAGCAAGGTTAGGTAGGAAGCGGTGGTAGTAGTTAACCATACCAATAAAACGACTAAACTGACGTACCGAAGTTGATTATGGAAAATCCTTGATGGCAGCTACATCGACGGCAAGCGGATGTACGTCAGTGGAGTTGATGTGGTGTCCAAGAATGCCAAGTGATGACACTCCTAACCGACATTTGGAAGGATTGATGGCAATACCAAAATTGCTCAAATGTTGAAAAACTTGGAACAGATGTGTGTGGTGTTCCTCGGGGCTGGAGCTATCGATCAGAATATCATCGATGTATGGATGAGCGAAGTCCAAACCACGTAACACTTCGTCTATTAGGCGCTTGAAGGTTTGTGTCGCATTTCTTAGCCCAAATGGCATCCGCAAAATATTCAAGCAATCTAAATGGCGTGGTGATTGCGGTTTTTGGAATGTCTTCTTCTGCTACAGGAATTTGATGATAAGCCCGTATCAGGTCGACCTTAGATACTATTGTCTTATAGTGCAGATCAGATGTAATATCACGAATGTATGGGACGGGATATCGATCTGCGACGGTGACTTGGTTGACACTTCTGTAGTCTCCACATGGACGCCAGTCATTAGAGTCCTTTTTAGAAACCATGTGGAGTGGAGAAGACCACGGACTTTACGAGGGTCGAATGATCCCAAGTTGGAGCATGTGATCGAATTCCTTGCGGGCAACGGAAAATTTATCAGGAGCTAAGCGTCTGGGCCTGGCAGTTGCTGGTGGACCACGAGTCGAGATATGATGGACAGTTTTGTGCTTAATGGACGATTGCTGGAAATTATGATTAAGTATTCTAGGAAATTGGGCAAGTAGTGAGGTATATTCCGGCTGAGTCTCAGTAGGTGTAACTGATAGACGAAGAGAATCAACGTTTGCCGATTGACCTGTGACAGTCAGGTTGGTGAGTGGATCGAGCAATCGGCGGTGTTTCATGTCCACCAAGAGACCGAAATTGTTGAGAAAATCTGCCCCCAGAATTGCAACTTGTACATCAGTAATAAGGAATATCCATCTCCAGGTGCGTCTCAGGCCGAGGGACATTGTTACGGAACGTTAGCCGTGGGTATGAATGGAAGAACCGTTGGCAGCTTTGAGTGTTGGGCCACGGAAAGACGAGATTTGATCTTGTGATGTGGCAGGAAGAACACTGACTTCAGCTCCTGTATCAATAAAGAATTTATGACCAATTTCTTTATCAAGTATGAAAACCAGGCGACTTGAAGTTTGGAAACCAACTGAGTTTGTCACAGAACTCAACTGGTGCTGCTGTTTCCCGAGTGGTTTGGAAGTGGGAAAGAAAACACACGGAGTAGTGCAACGTTTTGCACTAGTATCAAATTTACGATGATAAAAACATACTCCATCTGTCGTATGAGTTTTAGATGGGAATTTGTTCAACGATCGGCTGCGTGAATAAAGATGACCAGTCGGTTGTGAGTGTGACTGAGACAAGTGAGCTATCAACTGGTTCAGCTAAAGTTGAAGTTGTTGAATACTCCGTTGCCGTTCATGCATCAAGGACATGAACGGTGTTGTGTCAATGCAAGTGGATGCCAAGTGAGTAAATCCAATGGCACTGTTAGTTGGCATGGCTTCGATGACCTTATCCGCCAATGAAGCCAGGGTGTCCAAACTCTGATCGGGAACGAGCGAAAGTGTTACTTGCACTAAACTTGGCAGACGTTGAAGAAACAACTGTTTCAGTAAACATTGATCTGCGGGTTTGTCACCCAGAAAAGTCTGCATCTGACGAAGCAGTTAAGAGGGACGACGATCACCAAGCTGTACATCGTTGAGCAGTTGCTCCAAACGCTCGTGTACGGGGATACATATGCAGTGAAGATGAGCGATCGTATTATATTACTCATACCGCTGCTATTCAGTAGTAGGACCAGAACATATATTTTGACATCGTACAAGTCACAGGAAAGATGCAGGAAAGAGCATCAGAGTGCAGCATCGCCCATAATGGTCCATGCTACTTAAATGAACTGAGCATTGACGTCTTTGGCAGCCGAGACGGTCTGGGGCCGAATACCGCATGCAAATGAGTGGTTTTATGTCTGGTCTGGTTTAAATGCTTAACCCATGTGTTGGTTTGTCGAATAAACAACCCTTGTGCCATCCGCGTTCTTGGATCACAACACATACTCGAATTAAGAGCTCTTGTTTCATAACAGCATATGGGATAACTGCGTCTCGACTGACAATAATGTCTCGAACTTCGTGCATAGTTTCTGGTTGGGGTTCAGCAACAACATAATCGAACATAGTGGCCCGTTTGGTTATACGATGTTTGCGGAAAATATATTCAATTTACAGAAACCACAGAGCTGGGTCCGATTGTTAGAAAATGGGAAGTTTCAGTGACAAAGGTGACATAAATAGGTCCTGAAAGTTACTGTCATCAATGAGATTCTGACCCATGGTTAGTGATGGAATGATAACGAATAATGACAAACAATGGGCACTGGAGAATTGTTAAGCGAATAGATCCTAAAGTGAATTTGCGGAGCAAATGTGAGACGGAGAACTGATTCAAAAACGGGTCACGGTACCAATTTGTAGTGGAACTCTTAACCGTGATAGCTTGAGTACCCACTAACAAATAACGATATCTCAACCATAGTCAATGAGAAGGTTAAATAAAATAGTGTGGATCTTCATTGGTGGGATCGGTGTACAAGCTTAATTCAGCGGTGCTCGTCCGGACCGTATCATGTCCTACTCAGTTGTCTTGTTCTATGTTCCGATCCGGGTCCAACCACGTCAGACGTGTTTCATCACAAGTAAGTAGCACAGGATTTGACTGAGATTAATTAGACACTACTCGGGCTTGATGATATAATGTTCACAGCCTAAATGCCAAGCTCGGCGGACAATCGAATACCTTGACCGTGATTCCGAACAATCAACAGCACCACTATTCCCCACAACCAAAACATCAATCACAGTTGATTGTAGATGTATTCTCGTAGATTCTGAAGCAATCCACATATGGACAGAAGTCTTGAACTCAAGTTTTGTTCCTACTAGATCATATTTGAATTCAGAAACTGGTATCAACTGTGAATGGTGTACACTTTAGACAACCTTTACGTAATGGTAGCTGATGTTGAGTTCCGAGTTACGACTAATGTGGTCATCTATATTGAAGTCGCCAAATCTGCACTCTTAAAAAAGGATGTCAGGTTGGTGATTGGTGTCGCGTGTAGTTTTGGAAAATGTACTGTGAAATAACTTGGAAATGTACGCTAACCGTGCACTGAGCTCAGTGTTATGATTGACAAGACCAGAATTTCTAATTACATCGGTGGATACTTCATCACAATGATCTAGGAGCTATCAGACAACTCAAAGCTGTACACAGCTAATGAAACCAGAGCACGAATCCAAAACAGATAGTTAGAATGACTAATATTAGGGCGTAGCATGATCTAACTACGAATTGTACTTCTCGTTTCTGACAGTGGCTCTGAATGACACTATCATGTCGATCAATAATCACACAAACACGATCCATAAAGATGTAGCATTGAGAATAAACGCAACAAATGAGAAAGCTAAGTTGAGCAATCACAGCCGCCTGTGTGTGACTTACAGCCACATGTCATCGGTTAAGTGACGCCGGTTTTTCACGCCAGTGGCGGCGTACGGATCAATACGACCATCCATAGCATCAACCCTCAAGATAACACTGGAACGAGTATTTGATTCCTTTATCTACTTATCAGGTGAAAAACGGTACATCCCAGTGTTCTAACTTTCACTGATTTTTTCCAAACCAATGTCCTTCCATACTCATCCGACTTGCAGTCCTGCTAGTTGAATAAATTAACTTCCATAGCTTCCCCATAAGGATTACACAGAAAACGACAACCTAGGTTCAATTTTGATTTTTCCCGAGGGAGCGCCAGTAGTCCGCGCCCGAGGTCGCTAATAACCAATCTGACAGCCCGGCAAGTAGAAATGCCTGTCCATCACACGAACATGCAGAAATCGACCGTAGTTTTAACGCACTCTGATCAGACGGTGTCATAGAGTTAGCAATTTCATGTCCACAACGTAAGCTATCCGGTCTACAAATCTAAACGACTAACCTACCTCGTGATCTACCGCACCACTTATATGAAACGGAACAAGCAAGTTTCACACGGCCCATCCTCAACATAGAGTATACCAACCACTGATGACGCGACCCTGTCAGTGGGGGTACCCTTGTAACTCAAGGTGGAGACAGGCTGGAAACAGATATACCCATCGGATATTCATTGTGACAGCGATGTCTAGAAGCAGCAAGTTGACGCTAGTATCTTATCAGCGATAAAAAAACAGCAGCTAGAAACCTTTCTTGGTCTACTTTATGTTCACATGGACCTATGATAATAAATACTTCGCTGAAGACTAGGCTTGTAACAGCTATTTGCAAGGAGGGAGTTTTGTCAAACAAAAAAATATTTGCGACTTGACAATAAACATAGTTCGTCTTTTATTCATTTGTAATTTTTGAAGCTTCTATTGCAAATTGTAGAACGTAGAACCCAAATTTTGTACTGACCAGCGACAAACAACATGTATTTCCGAAAGCCGACACAGGCTCATAAGCCGTACGTTAAATGAACCAAACGAGGTCGGTGTAGAATACTGAATGATTATCGACTGTACGAAGAGACACCTACAGTACGTTGTCACACTTAGGCTCATGTGATGTGGTCGCTCTTTGGTGCAGTTAAATGGCTTAGAAGATGAAGGTTAGCAAATAAACGACATATAACTCTATAAGTCTTTTATTAACGGATACATCTCTGAAGAATGGACCTAGTCTGCCCAGGGCGATTCGCACAATCCGTCGTGAGTTACCACAGAGGATTCATACAACAGTACTCTTGTTAAACGAGACATCAACCAACAGCTGTTGATGCATTATCAAACAAAAACTGATCTATCCTGTTATCTCCTTCTCACCCTACACAAAATAAATCAGACGTACGAAATCACAAAAAAAAACAAGATAATCGGGAATGACACTAAAAACAAATACGAGGTTGACATCGCGGACGAAATGCTTCGAATAAACACCTTTCGATGGCCGTTGAGACCGTGGCTTCTTGTTGTTGGTTGGGAAAGCAGCATGGACGTCACAGCTTTGGATGTTTGTGTTTGTGACCCAGATGTGCATGTGTCACAACGAGACTGGACCTTGACGCGATGTGACGGCTTGTGCATCTCGACGATTTATTGGGCTAAACTGGACAATCACAATCAGATAGGCTAACAGGTAGAGGTTTGACAAACCACAGTCTCCTGATCCTCCAGGTTGGTAGTTAGAAAAAGCTTGGTATCCTTTTTCAGAAAACGTACCCGTTCTGGTCCATAGCCACCCAACCGCTGCATTGCGGCACAGACTTTTGAGCCAAAGGCTTTAGTTGAGAACCCTAGTCGTCCTCCTGTCTATGTCTGGGCGTCTTGGCAGTATCTCAGCCCACATACAACCATGACTAGTCCACTACCAGTAATTCAGTACTGCATCCACCATCCCTTAGTATAAACCGGATCGCCCTATCTACTGCATACAACAGGGTGGATAGGCAAAAACATGCTACTGCTGACCACTCCTCCACTATTCTATCCAATTTAGCTCTCAAGACCCTTTTGACCGCCATTTCTTGTAAATACTCTGCAGGCCCCACAATAGACATAGCTAATCATAGTAACACTGCATCGGTAAGTTCCACCTCCCGCTATTCAGCTTCAGGTCTCCATGTCCCATACTAAGACCTAGAATGCGAATTAATATAGGCGCTTTCAACGTTCGTACACTAAAACAGATAGGCCAACAGGCCGCTCTTGCACGAACGTTAAACTCATTGCATGTCGATGTCTGCTGCATCTCAAAGACTAGAATACAGAACAGTAGTCAGCGCATGGAACTAACAACACCCTCATTGTCTACCCGATACTGGTTATACACTTCCGGTGACTCCACAGCCGCCGTTACAGGTCAGGCTGGAGTAGGTATAGTCCTCAGCACGACGGATGCAGCCCCATTAGTAGATTGGATTCCTGTTAACAGTAGACTTTGTGGCGTCTGCTTAGCGGGTTCTGCTAAGATCACCTCTAAACGCAAGACTCAGAAATTTATTCATTGTGTCTGCTTACGCTCCTACTAACCGTAGTGACGTCAGCGTCAAAGACGCATTTTACTTGGATCTGGTGGCTCTCCTTCGCTTGACAAGTGGATCTGATATAGTTGTTCTGGCCGGAGATATGAGTGCCCAGGTCGGCCGACTTGATGCGGCCGAATCTCATCTTGGTGGCAGTTTTGGGCTAGTGTCACATCGTTCAGATAATGGAGGGCGATTGTGGCAGCTCTGCGATGAGCATAATCTATTTTTATCCAGCACTAGTTTTAGGCATCGTTCATGTCAATGCTATACTTGGCGGCCATCTTCTCCGAATCAGGCCTGGTCTCAGATAGACTACATAGCCGTTAGTTACAGGTGACGGGGTTCCATTCAAGACTGTCGTTCTTATTGGAGAAGGTACTTGGATTCGGATCATGCGTTGGTACGTTGTCGTTTTGTTCTTACTTTTGCTGGACAACGACCCCACCAACAGCAACGATTTGTTGTCGCTGCAACTTAGAAAGCTGCCTTAGTGGTAATCACTCCGAAAATCCTAATAGCTGTCGGACTCAAATTTCACAGGCCATTCGGAAAGCATGCGGGACTAGGGTACGTGAGTTGAACAGACATTGGATCTCGGAGAAACCCCTGGAGTTGTTAGAAGCCAGTCGAAACACTCCTTCCGAAAGTTCACATGACAAGTCTAGAAGAGATATCCGTAGGAAACTGAAACCTAGTCTAAGGGCTAATCATCAGGCTTGTTTAGTGGAAAAAGTTAATGAAATGGAAATCGCTTTTGCTTCCGAGAACACCGCCAAAGTCTTTAAGCTGATCCGCGCCACTAGCTTCAGGCGACCGTCAGTTAGTGAAACTATCAACAAGGCAGATGGCACACTCGTCTATAATAAGTCCAGAAGGTTAGAACGTTGGGCGGAACATTTGAGTCAATTTAGCTGGCCTCCTGCTTCCTTTGTGTTGCCGCCACAAACTTGTGATGTAGCACCCTGGTCGGTAAATTCGGCACCACAAACTGAGACTAAAGTTCGTAATTGCCTTTCGGCTCTCAAACGTCATAAAGCTGCTGGTTCAGATGATCTTGTGCTGGCACTTTTCAAAGAAGGTGGAAAGGCGTTAGTAGAGACTTTGACTCAGCTGGGCCCTCGCGACTCACAGAGCCAGTGGCTTAAGACGTTAGGTAAGATAGGACCCAATCGAGCTCAGTGGAGTGAATGTTGTCGTTGTTTGTCCGAGTTGTCTGTGAAGTGAGTGCACTTAATGATGCGGGGCAACGAAAGTTTTAAGGAAGCTGTCTTGCTGATGACGCCTTACTTTCACTCACAGCTCGGTTGTTTGTTTGCAAGGTGTAGGCACGTTGATTCTGAATGTTTGAATATAGACGTAGCTATTTTTAGTATTTAGGTCCCCTTCTCCTCCACTTCTTTTTCTTCTTTCTTCCTATATAAGTTTTTTGCCATTCGTGGATGTGCGGCAGTTAAGCATCAGTGTGAGCCACTGGTGTATTGCTGTCTATGATGATGTTGCCCGATTAACTGTGTGGAGAACATAATTCGACTTTGATGTTCCACCTACTTTATAACTTTTTACTAATGTTTCTTGTATCACAGTAATGTCAAATTATTAGTTCTACAAACAAAAGCACGTTTATCTATTTTGAGTGCTTTTCCGGTATTCATCGCCACTAAATGTTCGTATGTCCTGCGGAAATTGTGCGGAAGCCTTTGAATGGGTTCTGTTTTTTTTCCCCACTCGATAAACCTAACTGGAATATCTTCGCCTGAAACAGCACCATATGTAAAGTTGTATCAGTTAGGTACAAAAAAACTTTCGTTCTTAGAGCTTTTGCTGGGATGAATGCTTCTGATTGCATTACTAGTAAATGTTTCAGGAATACTACTACACTGACCTATTTTTTAATGTGATTTCTAAAATAAACGCGGTCGTATATGGGTCATGTACACATACACGCGCCGCTATGGTCGTTTGAACCAGCTGATTTGCTTGAAACGTTTCTAAACTCAAACGGTCAGTCTTATACCGAACGTGATTTTGAATGATTCTTCACCAGAGTAACCAATGACACCTATCACTGAATCACTCAGAAGAAGCTTGTGTGGAAAGCAGAGCGTGATCCCGATCAACAATAAGTCAAACGATCAACACAAATAAGCATGTACCAAAAACAAAAGACAGAGAAAAAGAAACAGATCACTCAGTGGGTAGAAGAGTAGGGCACGAGTATAATGGACATGAGAAAAAACATCATTACTAAAAAACGATGGACTAGACCGGGAAGAAAGATGAAATGCAAGTTCACTAATATCACATGAAAAACAGTGTGATGCACTGGTTCTATTTGATAATAACAAGACGGATAATGATTGCACTCTGAGAGAACAAGTTGACAGAGTTTGTTCGTGTGACAAATGTGGCAAACAGCAGAATAAACCTATCGATAATATCACATTCACTGTAAAGGAGATCGTAGGACGATTTAAAATGATGTGATAAACACCATTCAGCTGGATTGAATGAGCGTTAAGCCGGAGCTATAAGTCTATACCTTAACACACGGGCGCAAACTTATTAATCCAACGGAGGGACAACCAACTCAAAAAATATGCGCTGTATGCACAAATTTCTGTCGATTAATGGTTAGACCCTGGAGATGAAGGTGCTTCCGGGGGATAGATGGTTTGGAAACGGTGTGCACCAAGCAGTGAGCTGGGATCTGGCTCGGGGTAAACAGGTGAACCACCGATGAACGGCTGATTGGCATGGAACTGACTTTCAAACGCAGGTAAACAACCGCCACTCATGGCCAAACGTTGGTTAACTCGATCGATCTCTACCAAGTCGTCGTCATCGTCACCGGGTTGAAGGAACATAAATGCAGCTGCATTGGAAGCCATAGGATTCATGTCTGGATAAAAGTTTGGAGATGTCGAATGATGAGAAGAGAACGTGGGCAGTTCGTGGTAGGTAGCCGATAACTGTGATGGATGGTGATGCGGTGCGCATGCTGAATCGAGATGAGCGAATGCAGGGGAGGCAGGCTCAAGAAGACGAACACCAGATCCAACAAGGCGAGAGCGATAGTTTAGAGTGAGTTGAGACTGTAGAGGAGCCAAATCACATGCGCGTTCATCTTCCACATCGTCCTCGACATCATCTTCTAGCTGGTCCTCCGAATCTTGGTTCATGTTAGTTGAGGATGCCACTGTGGATGACTTAGCAGACATGGAGGCGGACTGAAACATTGTAGAACAAGGCGGAGGCGTCGGGCAAACGATGGCGGAAGCGCACATTCCCTCCGTCTCGCCTGAGACGTTTACGTTTGTGCTTTCTTGGTTTGTTGGATTTATGTTCTGGAACACAGCGGTGGTCGCTTTGTGAGGGAAAGCTGTGACCCTCGGTAGCCATTCTTGATACAGCTGAAAAAAGGGGAAATCGAACAATTTGGTATGACCCAACACTTCGGTCGGTATATAAAACAAAACTATTGTAACCACTTGACTAGTGACGACAAACACTTACCTTACGTTTTGGACTTGTCAGAAAATCCAGATTTAAGCGTCGATCCAGTGACCCACCGGTGTGGTGAACAACACGCAAATAATCATGCGCCTGCTTTGTGTGCCCACAACTGCCCAACAGACGACGCTTCACGCCCGTGCTCGCCGGATGAGGCAACGGTCTGGTTGCTACGTGAGGTGACGACCAGTCCACCGTGGACATCACCCAACTGGCTCCAGGGCTACTCAGAGCTGTGCGGTCCCGATCGCAAGTTACCGTTGTGTGTGGAACGTGCGCCCGTGCTAGTGATGGAGTGTGGAAACCATCCAATGGAAACGCAGGGTTGGGATCAGATAAAGTGAATGTGATCGATCGGTGTGGAATCTGTTCAGCATGCATGTGCAGACCTGTAGACGACGGATGACAACTCAAAGGTGCTGACAGACTTGGAGAGTCAGAGTCCATCACGACTAGCAGTTGGCTAAGGGATAAAGATAAACCAAACGATCCGATGAATAATCGGCTAATATTAGTTAGATTCTTGCCTCGTATTAAAATTCAAACAATAAGCATGATTAGACCAAAGAACACCACCAAACACAATAGTACAACTCGACCAGTTCATTTTGTGAGCACACGTTTAAGAAGGAACGTCATCCGAAGTGGGTGTTCACATAGTTTCACTTTCTTGAATGTCTGAATCGCGTTGTATGGACAATCAAGGCAACTATAGCAACAGAGTACGTATAGATGAAAAAACCGTAGCTACAAATTTACACAAATCTTCGGCAGACAGTCAACTTCAAAAATGTTTCATTTTTACCCCAGAGAGGCAATAAAATCATGTTTCGCGAGTTGTAGGCCAATGCACACTACACACCTGTCTATACCAACAACTGACAGGTCATGGTCCTCAACGGTATCGACAGGGCACCGTTCTGTCCAACAAAGTGACAAGAAAACCCACGTAACCGAAGAACAATAAGGAATGGTATAAGACAGGTTAGCATAAGTAGTATGTGTTTAATGGTCAACATTTACCGTAAACGCATGACCCATTTCGAGGTAGGTGCTGCCACCACAACCATGAGTTCTGCTAAAGAAAAATTCGATGGTGTGAGCTGTAGTTAATAACTCATTTGTAAGCTAATTATGCCCGTTATCCTAGACTCGACAGAGTCCGTAGACCAATGCAGATGGTAACAGCATTTACCGTTGACCAGTAAATACATAATTGCAAAGTTATAAAGCCATCGGGAAGCTCGGGGCGACTTGAGTTTCTGCACAGTTTCAACATGTGTTACAATTATTTGTTGAAAAAAATTTGTCACTCAAAGTCGTGACCCATATCAGCTTCCCCCTGGTTGACTGACTAACAATGAAGATTGTTAACTGTGACAGTGAATATGATGGAACGAATACAGAATACGGAAATCAGTTTAGGATTAGAGCCAGCGACCATTCAAAGATAATTAGGTTACCTATCAGTGACAAGAACGGATTCAGAGCTCCGGTTATCGTAGAGTATGGAAGTTCATTCAAGTAGTATACAGGGATACATATTTTGGTGAATTCCTTAATCTAAGAAAGATCCAATTGAGAAAGACGTGGGACAACGGTTGGACTCGAACTACCGACAGAAACAGTATGCCTGTAAGCAACAAATGTTCCACCAGCAGAGATATGTAGCCATGCTTGAAGCCCGGAAGTATATATGAAAGTATACATAGATCAGTCAAACAATCCAGAAGATCGACTGCTCAGAGGGAATTTCTCAAACAGTTCAAGTTGAAATGTTCTAACGCCACTGTTGAACGTTGGAAGCGTATTACTCATACGTCGATTTTTTAATTAAGAAGAGATCCAAGCGACAGTCAATGATATTGCCTACGGATGGATCGAAAAGACGGTAATCATTGTGTGAGGGGTACCAGTTTAAGTGATACATCCAAACATGTGACGATTGAGTAGACAGATAGATAACGTTTTTTAGGTTGACTGATCAAATAACTGATCAACAGATGTTATCGATCTGGTCCTAAGAGCAGCACGTGTTACACTTGTTATCTAAAAGACATACCGAACTACGAAGGAAGAACTAAGTGAGATAGGTGAACATCATTTTTAGGGAGAAATATTAGTTTGCCTGTGAAATATAGCCCATAATTCACAGTCTCCAAGTAATAAACACAAAGCAGTTTGAAGGCTTGGTTGCACTTATCTCTCTGAATTCCTGAATGTTTTATAATGGCTTAGTTACGGGGGTGGAAATATGGTCAAAATCGATGAGAAAGCGACGATAATGGGATGCAAGTTCGAGGAACCTTCTCGGTTCGTTCGCATCCCTAGGTGTGGGTCATGAGTGGATTTGCTTAATCTTTTTTGGAGCCGTACAAATACTCAACCCAAAAATCATATGCCGCAGAAATGTCACCTCTGTGAACAGAAAATGGCATGTGGGGGGTTTTAATTTCAAACCAACTTCGACCAGATGGTACAGCACAAACATTAAATTGAGCATGTGCTTTTGTTGGGATTTTTCGTGGACTATGATATCATCCAGATACACTGGGAAAGTTCTAAGGACGAGGTCATGCTGTGATTTTTCCATTAAGCGTTTGACTGTCTAAAGGATATAACTTGGAAGTCACACAGTCCAGAAAACATCGTGAAGACCACCTTAACTCGATCGTCTTCTTCAACCTCCACCAACCTGCAGTGTGATTAAGGGCCGAGAGATTAAATGTCGTAGGACTAATCACCTGTTTCGACTGGTTTAGCGATATCCACACAAAAGCGGCCTTATATGGCACAGGACAGTAGTAGAAAAGCTGTAAGTATTTGATTGGGATTAATGATTACAACAAATTGTAGAAACGTTTTGAACTTAGAAATCTAGATACTGGATTTCTAAAACTCTGAAAGTGTGTTAGGAGGCGTATCTCCTAACGAAACAGCCAGGACGCATCACGCCACATCGATCGACCGGTCCAGCTCGGATGGTTTGGCCGTAGGCAATGCTACCGACTGCAGCTGTGCGGTCGAACGCACTATGCTATCTGGAATATGTTTCCTCGCGTTGCTTTCTGATGCCTCCTGAAACGTGATGTGCTCTAACGCCCTGAAAGCAATATATGACCCTTCCATTTGATTTGCCCTGTATCTGACTGCCATATATGATAATCATTTCGTCCTATAAATTTAGAGCCTCCGTCGCCTATTTTTGACGCGCTTTTCCAATAAATGGTGTTGCCAAGTCTCTTCTCTTTTTCGGTTTTGGGTCAAACGGTTGAGCGCGTAAAGAAAGCGACGATCCCAGAGAGTGGGGAACAATTATGGATCAGTATCTAGTGGTTTGCGAGGGAGTTTTGCATAATGTTCTCTCCCGACAGTAAACACCTCTGTAAAACACAAACATCAATCGTACTACGAAAGTGAGCGTTATTCGGAATAACATTACTTTTGTATATTTTCCGACAACATGCAACTATTTCAAGTAGGGTAGATCATACAAAGAAGAGCAAACATGTATTCTAATAACATTTTACTTCACTTTTATTGCATCATAATTTCGCGTTTGTTGCTCAATGACAGTCTCTTTCCTGAGTATGAGATCAAACCATACTGGAGATGGACTGCTGTTAGCAGCATATATATATATATATATATATATATATAGTCGTTGTTTGACCGAATTGTCTGTGAAGTGAGTGCACTTAATGATGCAGGGCAATGAAAGTTTTAAGGAAGCTGTCTTGCTGATGACGCCTTACTTTCACTCACAGCTCAGTTGTTTGTTTGCAAAGTGCAGGCACTTTGATTCTGAATGTTTAAATATAGACGTAGCTATTTCTAGTATTTAGGTCCCCTTCTCCTCCACTTCTATTTCTTCTTTCTTTCTATATAAGTTTTTTGCCATTCGTGGATGTGCGGAAGTTAAGCATCAATGTGAGCCACTGGTGTATTGCTGTCTATGATTATATATATATATATATATATATATATATATATATATATATATATATCACATAACCCGTTTTCGATTTTTATGCATCTTTCCATTCGGTGAATGACTTTTTACCGTCATAGCTAGACCTAATTCATAAAAGTAGGTCATCCGAAGACAGTGTAGGCAGTAACTTCAGACGATAACTTTTCTAGATGTACGCGTGTTGGGTGAATTTTGCCATCGTTTAGAAAGGTTTTCTACTGGGTTATGAGGAAAAGGTAATTTCACCTTTGCAAAAGTAACATGAAAAACAAACAAGGACAAATAGTACAAACAAAAAGGTACAACATACGAATTCTGCACTTCCTCCACGGTACGATCTAAACGATCCCCGACCGAGTAACGAAGGCGTCGTGGAAGCTGCACGCTTTCGGCACCCACATCGTATGAACCAGCCGATTGATCACGATTCAGAGCAGATGTGGCTGCTGCAGTAGCAGATGAAGCACGTCGAGGTATTTTGAGTGAAAATCTCCTTTGTGACCAGCGATGAGATTTGTCGGCAAACAGTTCAACAGGCACATGGCCGTCGGGTGACTCGTGAAATTCGGTATCGGCCTCGTGAAAAAGTAAGATAGGATTGGACGCCGCGTTCGTAGCTTCTGCAGATGTCGACGGGGATGTTGCCAAAGGAGAGTTTAGATGACCATGCCTGGACTCGTTTAACGTTGCCAAAGAGATAGGAGAGTGTCTATGAACGTGTACCGTCAGTTGATCTTCAGTTTCTAGCTATCATAACAAGATAAAGTTTCCTTAGAAAGTTGTAAAGCGCGTAACCAAATGCATCATTTGAGTAACTTACTACCAACAACGTAAAATCATGAGGATTGCAACAACGATACGATGCCCAAAGTTGTGCGTCATTAGGATAGATAGTATAAAATCTACTACAGACTCTGCAATTCACATCCGACAATCATGCTGTGTTCTCAAACTGTTCTCTAACGTGGAATGGATTTCGTCATTTATTCTTCTCATTTTACGGTTCTAGGCAAACTGATGTTTTCTAAAGAAGTACGACTATTCGTAAACATGAATTAAAGCTGGATACAATGTACCCATTGCTGTAAAGTTAGTGCAATTAAACAAAATCGGCGAAGAAAATTGGTATTCAGAACAGGTATTCGAAAAAAAATAAACGTCCACAGTGAATTATCAGATAATTCAGCAAATTACTGACTAACAACCAAATATCCACTTGGCAGAACCAAAATGTGGCACTCATTCGATCTTCTCTCAAAAGAGACGAGGTCCAACTAATCATCAAAAGACGATTTATTTCAATTGTACAGTAAGATTCCAAGCGGCTAAAACGGTTAAGGTTTAACATCACTTGAACGCTATCAGGGGCCGCTTATATTTATAACACATTTTACACTGCGTGCATTAATATTAGTGTGCAAGCAATCTCGCGTGGGTACAGATGGTTCTGAAAGCCCCTAAAGAGGTTACAACCGATACCTGTCTGTGTGTATTCAGGTCGTGTCGGAAAACGTGGGTTTACTGCTGAACTGGTTTGCGGTCAAAGGATACGTATCAGCTTATGGCATCCAAGGAAAACGGATCACCCGATTTGCGGATACACGCGGTGAATTAGCCAGCAAAGGCAAAACCAGGCTGTGGCAGCGAGTGTTGACACAAGTGCACCGTTGTAATCAGAAAAGTACTAGGAGCATTCATCTGCAGACCGATAAAATTATTACCGTTTGGGCCAAGACGGTTGTAGAAGCGGTAGCGGCCGTTATCTTGTTAAGCAGCTTAGAACACCACCATTGATAAGAGCGCAGATTGACAAATAAAACAGGTTAACATGAAAAATATAACTTCAGTAGTGTCGATTTTGGCAAATTCAGTAAAACTGAGAGCGAACAGGATAAAAACATATCTGACCAAACAGCAAACAAGCTTTCTCAAACGCCTGGAAGAACGGAACGTAATAAACGGGCAAGGTTCGACTGACCAACGTTCGGGTTAGCAACTCTTGTCTAGTCAAGCCACGGGAAACGTTTCAATCCACTAACTCAGACACAAAGCAAAGGAGCTGTCCCACTTATCCACACAAGAAACCGGCTACCAACATCGTGCATCACGTGCTCGAAATGAACCACAGCGCTGGAAGTGTGTCGGCGTCCTGGGTATCAAAACACCGAAACAAACGTTTGCAGCAGTTTGCTGAGGCAGTTACCATTATGAGATTGAAGCCAAGTATGTGTGCCCAGAAGAAAATATTCATTAAATTAAATCTTTATAATGCTCACTGATTTTTCATGTCAGAACAAGATAATTTGTGTGGGTGACAATTTGACACATTTTGTGATTTATGTTTTTGCTGTACGTACTTCATAAAATGCAACGAAAGGTTAGAAATATCATGCAATATACTACCACAACAAACTCTCACTTTCAAATGCTAGTATAATCGTGTAATCCAAATTACCTTGGAAATTTCAAATGGCACAACATTGTTTACCACCTGACTTAGTGCTCTCAGGTCCAATTGGATCAGTCATACTTTCGTTGAGGCATCTGCCGCAGTCTAACAGTTTTAATTATTACATATCATTTACAAAGGTTAACACAACATCCTAATTAGTGATCAGTTTAATCTCTTGTTCCGAATCATGCGTCGGAAATAACACTTATATAACTTGTTCGTTGACGTGACCTTTTTATTAAAAAAAGAATTTGAAGCCCCCTGATATAGAAGTAACAGTTATATATCTGTATTCATCAAGTCACTAAGATGTGAAGGTCAAAAAAACGACAGACAGTAGAAATTTGCGGATAGTCAGAAACAGAAATGATTTTAGAATGTGTTTGTTGTTGTTGTTGATGATGATGTAGACAAAATTGGCAACAAAAAGAAAATTCCACACGACAGCAGAAGATTTAAGCAGGTAGTAGACATCGATGAAGTTCCAAAACTAACAAATGACCTCAAATAAATTGTAGAGTGGTTAGCCAAAAGAATACATCATCATTCTTTATTGAGATTGAGTGAATAAAACATGGATGATGTGCATTATCATAAAATTGATATCACGCATCAGATATTGATGATAAAACAGCAAAATCCATTATTCGATTAGTCCCGATCAAACACAAGCCACGAACTACCAGTCAAAAATGAGCCAATTACAACTATAAGATA
The DNA here is from genome assembly GCA_013368495.1 of Paragonimus heterotremus. Lineage (NCBI taxonomy): Eukaryota > Metazoa > Platyhelminthes > Trematoda > Plagiorchiida > Troglotrematidae > Paragonimus > Paragonimus heterotremus. The sequence continues at coordinate 40,901 of LUCH01001531.1, forward strand.
TTGTCGCATCTATCTTACTCACTAAACCATATGACAAAGAATGTGCCTGGGAAACAAAATGCCTCGGAAACCAGAGACTCCAAGTTAAAGACTCGCTTTAAAACTATCCAAACACAAGCATGACACAAACAAGTTGATATCTGGTTGGACTAGAATTGAAAAACGTCGGAGAAATTTTGTTTAAATAGATGAAATCTGAATTTAAAGAAAAAACAGCGGTTTTTCACCCAAAAATCGTTAAGTTTGTAATGACGTTAAAAATGAAGTTAAAATTAAAAAAAAACAGCCAGAAAGCCAATCACATACATAAAGCATTATATTACAACAATTTTAAACACATGCACACTGACGAACGAAAGATCACCTTGTATAATTCGGTCTTCAGTTCATTCAGCTCTATGCATGAAGGACTTGTTGGAGAAACACGAGACACGAGCTGCGCACTGTCAACTGACACTTGAGTATTACAAAGTTCAGACCAGTCGCCAGGATGCTGCGCAGGAAAACGGATGGCTGAATCTGCAGAAACCACAGTCGCCGATCCGGACGGATATGTTAGAGATGGATCAGTACAACCCAGTTGAAGAGAGTAGCTGTTGCTATCGTTGTTGTTATGACCAGTTTCAGTTGCCGATGTAAACTGAGAAGACATTGTATTGAGCGTTCCGTTCGTCCGAAGCGGACCACCCAAGTGGTGATCCAAAGTGGAACGGTCCACTGATCCTACTTGTGCACATAGCAGAGACGGTGCTAAGGGGTCACCCGGATCAGGATCAGAAATGTCTCCACACTGAAACGACACATTAGGTTTGAGTTAATAGGCAAGATGGAAAATATGGACTTTATACAGGATCATGTTTGCCGAAGTCAGATTCAAGCTGATGGAAACGGATAAACGCCAACAGAAGAGTGTCGGGCTGCGGTTCGATTCTAACCGAGCCGAATCTCGGATTTATACAATCAGGTCTTTACTCAGTCAATAAATCTGCTAAACCAGTTGTTAGGACAACAAGTTACCTGATTTAAACGGCGTTTCCACGCCAACATTTGACTAGCTTCACTGCCTCTGCGCAAATAACCACTATCTAGAGACTTCTCCATCCACGAGATTCCAGTTGAGCGTGGCGGCTGTTGTGCACTCAACGGTGTGCCATCCGTTGACAGTTGGATAAGAAATTGTTGGATTTGATTGAACACGTCCGATGTGAGAGGTTGATGACAAATGCAAGAAGTATCTGACGGGCAGACAAATGTAGGAAATAAATTTAAAAACAGTGACGAATGAACAAGGAAGAGAACAAAATTTTGATTCTTAATGAGAGAAAAAGGTCTTCATACACATACTTATTCAGAGAATCGTTGTCTTGTTAGAACATGACTGACAACCGGTAAAGGGCACTGATTACTACAAACCTCACAAAGTTGACCACTGTGATCACACAGTCTTGTTTAAACCGTTTACTACTACATCAAGCCTTAATAAGCCACGGCACAATTACAACAATGTAACATTAATGCATAATCACGAATCAATCCGATTCAGCTAGGTTTTATCGTTATAACGTTCTAGTTCACGATTGTAAGTTGCGCTGAAAGATGGCTCAGTTTACCAGTCATTCCTCTCTTAAACATCTGTAGCGCATACTATTTTCTGTCTACTGGGAATTTAAAAAATCAGAAGACAATAATCAGGACAGTCTTATGGTTTGAAAGACCAGCTCCCTGCCTTCAGGGCAGTGAACAAACAGGGAAACTGTATAGAACCTGACAAAGACGAGGGTTATTTAGTAAAAGATATTGAATTCCAGTCTACTGAATTCACCTGTTGACAAAATCTTTGTGGAGAACAACTGCGTTATCCTCATTGGAAAATAACTAGCAGCTTGCGGTGGTATTGCTAACTCTTTTTCTTATAGACAGCCACTTCAAGCACGAAAATCTGGCCACAAATACGCATCGTTTAGTAATGGATCCGCCTCTCAATGTCCCAGCATCATAATCCGTCGTGGAATCAACAAACAAAAGTCTGTCTGAATGTTGTATATATCTGAAATCTCAAGGGCGACCGTACACACTAGCTGCTACCATGAACTGACCGAGCCATCGGTACCATAAGCGGAGACTACAAGACTGAAAGTGGCGCGCTACCGTTATGCTTCAAAAGGGATAAGTCACGTATCGACGGAACAGAACAGAGCTTGCAACAGATGAATGAACATCCTTCCAAACTGTTAGTGAGGAAGATAGCGCAACAAGCATTAACAATATAGTCTTAATAGAAATCCGGCGTCAGCAATCGGGGAACCCGCTTCGAAGGAAAGACGAGCAACTGATTCAATTAATTCGTTCAATGTGCTGTGTAAAAAGGTTAGAGTTGCTAGGATTCAAGGAGGCCATGTGCTGTAATTAGACCTATGGTCTATGAACGCCATAATGGATAACGAAACAACGGGTAACGAGCAGTGATTAACAGACGCCGGGATTATATGCGATTGACCGGAACTTTACAGCCAACCCAATCACCCTAGACTAACGAATGAAGATAAGAAGACTGGCCTTTCAACAGAGCTTTACTATGTCGCTCAGTCCAAAGACTACTGTGTCACAAACTCGTTCTTACTTACAGAGTAAGGAAGCAAGGTCAAGAATGGACCAGTTAGAAGTAAAGATAATACAACGAGGCACCAATCAGAAAAGGGTTGCCAAAAATAGCAACAAACGATCGAGAACGTTTGTGAAAGGCAGAGAATCAAATAACCGTGCAGAATTTGAGAAATTAGGCTTTTTGCAAGGGAGAAGTGGAGACTTCCCGATACCAAATGGATCAAAATTTATTGGCTGGCTTTCTGTATTCAACAGGTGTCAATGAAACCTGAATTACTTCAGTAGAACTTATAACATTATCTTGTCCGTTCTTTATAAGGATAACTTAATACATGACAGTTATGGAGCCGTTTTGCCCTTACGTCCTGGTGGCACATAAGTGACCGTTTCAGATATGCTCTTAGTGAAGTAGATGGACAAGAAGGTGCAGAGTATTCGGCAGGTACGGATCTGATGAGCACAATTCGCATAAGGTTCACTGTCCTGGTACAAACTGACTGTACATTAGTTCAGTAAACATTTCGCCAGATTGAAAATGTTGTCATGGTCTTCTCGATAAACACCGTCCATGTGATCGTTGGTGGACATCGACGTTCTCTTGTTCCCATACACCTCACATTAATTCGTTCACCTGCGGTTCAATATTCACTGTCTACCCTTGTACTATGTTCCGTTAACTTCAACAGTGTGACAGGAGAAAGCCGAATCACTTCTTCAGGTTCACTAGATAGCAGACCACATACAAGCTGAAAAACCATCATCCTGTATTGTGAGAATGTCCATGTCATTCACCCAGCCTCCTGGTGTGGGGTCATGACGTGTTAGTCCACCTTTCATAACCCAACCTATTGCCAACTAATGGTCGTTCAGTGTACACAGGTCAGTGGATTTGAGTTTACCAGATGAACGGACGAAAGTCACAAGCAGGGACGGAGTGCACTAGATGGCATATATGACAGCGACGTCACCAGTTTTGTACCAGTTGAAGAAGAGACTTAGGGTACTGAGTTAAACGAAGACTACTAATTGTTTACCATATCATAAAACTGATTGGTACTCAACCCACTTGGAGCTGCCTACCAAGGCGGAGTAACAGGAAACGAGTAGTCGGGTATCGGTATCAGTTATTAAGCATCAGATTACGAACGAGGTAGCATTATTCATCCATATGGTAAAGGTTGAACTCATAAGTAACAACCGTCCATTAATGTTCACGTATGATTATCACCAACGTCACCAGTTACTGTGGCCTGCCGACTCACTGTTGCCTTGATCATATTGAGTACTGATGAATGACAAAATTACTACACTGTTACATAAAAGATTGGAGGCAGGCTCAACACCTCGATTGCATGCTTTGGAAACGTTAGCGATACAAATGCCATCCACGGAAGCAGGTTTGTCAAAATTGGTTCACCACTTAATGTATCCTATCTTTACGATACATTTCCACGAGGAGTTTGACCGGGAGCCATCATAACCAGTGCGGCTCCAGGATCAGATAATCACATGAGACAAACGGTGTTATGCCAACAGATGATGTAAGGCGTAAGATACGTGGGTAGATAAGTTGTGGTCTCAGGTTCCTCTTTACTAAAATCTGACAATCTAAGTAGGCCTGTTGTACGGAAAGCTCAGTTGGCTTTCGGAAGCCAGTGTTGAACTGGCTGAAGTTTGCTTAATAAGTCTGATGCAATGTTGGGTGTTGAATTAGTTGAAGTATGTTTGGTTTGATTGTAAAAAGTCGGTCTGAAAATTCCGTTTTACCGTGTTGCGAGTAGTTCACAATTGTAGTGAATTTTCGACTACAACCATGTACTTCTTAGTCCTCACCTTATCTGTAGTTATCATTGTTTATTTGCTGACATTCTCTCCACTCACTGTCGTCATTTTATTACCCTCAGCCAAACGTATTTGTTTTAATAAACTCATTTCCTGTTGACTGATGGCCAATCTGTGAAGTCCCTTCTTGTTCGATACATTCTGACTGCTCATCCCGCTGGATAACATGGATGTCTGGTAAGAGAGTAGGTTTGTTGTCAATTTTGTCAAGAACTGGGAGACAAAAAACCCACGACAGAAGGCGTCGGTCACATACGCACAAATCAGACAGAAGTGCCCATGATGTGTAAGTAGATACCACCGCTGTGCTGTGGACTGGAAATCCGGTTCGTAAAGGCGAGCGCGCGCGTGACATGGGTGCGCGTTGAGTTGCACAATAAAGATCGCGCTTTTTCCTGAACGACCTTTTGCTATAATAATACCAAGTAACTTTTTCGGACTGGAAATATAATCTTATTTATTCGACCGCCTGGGACTGTCGAAGGTGCATCATCCCAAGCCAAAAGGAGCGACTTAACCGTAGAAAAGTTCACTGTATCTATTGGTGTTTGCTAGTCAGGGGACCAAGCTCCACAAAACTGTACTGCGTTGGACAAAAAATGAACGACACATTTAGGGAAAGCCAACAAATTTTGACCCAACGAATAGCCACTATTCACCAATGGTCAAACGAACGATATCCACCGGAACAATCATAGAAACACGAAACAGCGTTGCTAACTCTGATTTGGTAGTTACCTATCCAGCGTATGTCCGCAAAAGTGCAACAAATATGAATAAAGAGTACGCAAGCCACAAAAGATGTGCGAATCCGATCCGTGGGGAATGAGTGTTGCAAACAATCTGTCTGTTTTTACTCAGGAGGGTACGCGACATAAGGAGTTCTACAAAGATGTAAACGTCACGTCGTTTTAGTCTTCAAGGTGTGTTGTAGAACTAACGTTGTAAAATCGATGACATCACGGGAATGAAAGTGAATCAAAAAGGAATGTAATGCATGTGACAACAACGTTGTTCTGCACCGGGGAAATTAACAACCAGTGATGTCGATTGTTATGTCGGAGTGAACAAATAGTACACAACTAGTATCGCATAGACGGCACCAGTGAAATAACCTGGAACTATCTAAAAAAGAAGCACAAGTTGTCTTTTATCAAATACACATCACTGTGAAAATGTGTGGTAATCGAAAGCGAACAGATGACAAAAGCCCTTGAATTTGTACGATTAGGTCTCAAAACCAAACACAGATAGATGCAAATACCTTCAAATAATTCGAAGTGAAAGTGTCTTCTATTGTGAAGGAGCACGTAAATCGTCGTACCATCAAGACACAAATAAATCACCAACATGATTCTTAAGTTACTCCAATCCGGCAAACCAGTCGCTGAAAGTGTGCCGGAACATTCCACCGGGTGAGCTGACGTGAGAAGGTGAGCCACAGTCATCTGGTATGAAGTCACAAGGGGTTTATCACCAAAACAAAATACCCTACGACTAACTATTGTCTCAATTTAAAAGCCCATAAGTGGTCCGTACCTGACGATAGTCGCGATGGTCTATATGCAACTGGGAGACTGAAACGTTTAAGATGTCTTTCGAATTGTGACTCCCAGGGTTCAGCCTGCGGCTCCGAATCAGCAGCATTTGAACCCGCTTCCTCCTCTTCTGCATCGTCACCAGTTTCGCTCAACTCTGGCCTGATCCAGGTCTGAGCAACCATGCTTTGGGGTCGGAGTGTAGAGCATCGAGAAGGATGTACCGTCTGAGACTGATGAATAACGGAACTGGACGCGATATCCATCTTAACACCAACTGGGTGCACAGAACGAACGGATGTATGCAACCGATTTTGAGTGTTGACTGATCCAATAGCAAGGAATCGATCATCCGGTTTTGTGACCACATTGGAGGTATCCACGTTGCCGTCATGAGTAGTCGAAACGGAATGTGCCGCAGTTGACAAAGAATCCGAAGTTTTCCTACCCGTCTCGGAATAGTCCGAGTTGGGAACACCAGAGCTAGTAGCTGGAGGAATTAGTGTGGATGTGTCAGTCTCCGAGCTCGTGTGCTGAGCATAAAACAAAGGGAGTAGTACATAATCATTATTATTTGTACAAGTCGGATAAACATAGGTACGAAAGGTCATCATAGGGTTCGCTAACACAAGAAAACTGAAGAGAGAGGAGAATGGCGATAAAAGACGAGGTTGTAATCAATGTAACCAAAAGGAAAAATAACGGATAAGACGGGAATGGAAAACATACCATAGTTCGGTAGTTTGTTTGTTCTGGGTAGCTCCCACCAACTGCCAGAGCTGGACGATGGAGAGGCTGCAGTTCAGCCGCTCCATCCGAAGAGCGACGTGGGAAGCTGGAAGATTCTAAACAGGTAGCAACGTAGAATACACAGCAAAGTTTGTGAATAGCAATCGTGAGTGATAAAAGATGGAATAGTCCAATGATTGAAGAAAAAAACTTCACAACACATCGAGACTAACAAGTTGCAAAATCCTGCACAGTCTGCGTTACTTAAAGCGGATCTAAATCGGATGGTAGATAGTAATAGAAATTAACAATCAGGCGACTGACTGCACATGAACAAACGACGAAGGATACGTGTCACATAAATCAAGCTAAGAAAATAGATCACATGGACCCCCGAAATATTACACTGCTTATCCCAAGAATGATCAAATTAATTGAATGTTTAGATGGATCGTCTATACTTTGTTTTAATGTACTAGTCGATACACAAGACCATACTTCTGGACAGAGAAAATTGTTTGTTGATCAAACAGCTTTAGTTGATGGAGAAGAACGTTAATTCGAAATTTAGTCAAATCCGTTAGTTGAATCAAGGTCTTAAATGTTTTTGGGACTGGTGTACTACACAGTGGAGTAGCAGTCAAATTTGCTCTAAATTCTGGAAGGCAGATGAGCCGCACACAATCCCGAACGACACACTGAGTGGGGATGTTTAATTTGGGTAGGCTTGTCACACAATTCCACTGCAGTGATAACTTCAATAGGTACTGACCATTTGACTCCATTTTCGCTTTCCCGTCCTACGCTACTATGATGTCGGTAATCATTCGTACTGTTCATAAGATCAACGGTGAGCCGCACAAATGGACAATCCGTTACATCAAACAATCAGAATGATCTACACAGAAACTCCTACGGGGAATGAAGACTGACAGAAGTGTGCTACAACCGGATTGTGGTGTACACGGGTTAAACATGGCCCTTAGAGATGGGCATCTAACAATTAGAGCAGTAAGAAGGACCGACCGCTCATAACTATTATAATGTTGTTTGCATCTGATTTCTGACCAATACTGAAGAAACTGACAGTCTTCGACTTTTGCAAAAAGGGATGTGTGCGCAATAGTCACTGTCTAGATCGTCCCGATCATTAAAGGCTAACAGCTTCGCGAGACGGGTTGAGCTATCACGACCGACGACCGACCGTCGGAACATAGTCACATATGTGTTTCATTATTGACCACATGAGCGGTGCAGAATGCGGTTACAGCCCAGTTATACTGTGATTCGGTGTAGGACCAGCAATATGAACGGTAAGTCGCGTGATCAATAAAAACTGAAGTTATCACGACAGTCAGATTGCATGAGAGACCAATTCAGAGTGGATATCCTGGTTTAATGTTTCCTTCCCGGAAATTTTTGTATTGAAAGGGATTAGCTCCAGATTTAAGTCCACAAACTAATTCTTACAAAGACCTGTCTTTCAAATATTCACACAAGCTGCGGCGATCGAACGAATGAAAACGGTGATGTTATACGAACACATCGAACACCCAAAGAACCTATGAATGAACCGTTCAGTTTGATTCGTTATGTCACCCATCAGGTCCGATCCGGTCTTCGAATCGGTGAACGATATAGGTTGAAACTTACGTGGGGTCATGAATTCCGGAGGGGCCAGTAAGTGCGGATCTTTTACAGTAAACCGAGCAACAGGCTGGTGGATCATTGCGGGTAAATTGGCTGGTAGGTTGAGTTGGGGCAACAGTGTGCCCAATTCGTTTCCCAGTACAGCCGTGTCAGAATCAGACGCATTTTCTACCGTTTTCAGTTGGCTAGGCGTATTCGACCAACACGATCGATTACCAACACTCAAGTCGATGACGGTCTAAAATGAAATAGGAATCGAGAATTAACGTACAACGACGAACGGGATCAAAGTTGCTCATGAAAAGGGATGGACAAAATGAAGCTAAAACCGCATAGTCGCAGCAAAGTGAAGGCTGCAGTGATGGTGAAAAACATATAGGGTCACAACTAGCATCACCCGTGAACTGATCAAAGATTATTTACCAAATCAATCGACAAAAACGTAATCGTGATTGAGATAATTCATTTCATAGGTTCTCCATCGCGTTGAGAACAACAGATCAATGACTGCTATAAGTACTCAACCACTATACCGTGCAATAACTATGAGAAATGCATCAATTTAATAAAGAAGGGGGATAGGAGTATTTTATTAAATCCCCATAAGTAAACTCAAAAAAGCAATTGGATTACAACTAGGAGCAAGTAGAATTAATGGTTGTCACTGCTTCACAGACAAATCAGTTAAACGACAATAAGCATACACAAAAATGAATCCGATTACCTGCCATCTTCTTAATATTTTTAGTCACAAATTACGTGAAACATGAGGGTCTCTATGCTACAAAACGAAGGCGGCCTATCGTGGTTAACATGAACTGTCCCTATCAATATGTGCGGAGTTACCAGGTGCCACTTCGCATCGTAACCAGTCAACAAAGAGTCCTCGGCATGACAGACAGAAAATCGATATCCTCAATAAGTGATTCAACCACCTAAGTCCATATAACCTTATAGGATGAGCGATTAAATCTTTTTGAACAAAAAATTCGCATCCAGGTCGCAACGGTACTACCTCGTTGGGATCACCAGGTGGGTGCGATTGAACCTAAGCATTGACTGTCAACCGGTTGAGGATAGTTTTGAACGGATATGTTTCGCATGGTCATCATATAACCAGAACTTCGGACGGACTTAGTTGACGTTTTGTTTTATTCTATGCTAAACCTGATGGATCGATTGGCTTAAGTGCATGCTTGATGTGTACGAACTCACATTCCCAAGTTGTAAGCTCAGAAACTCTACAGAAATGGAGGCGACTGTTATAACACATTGTATATTGATACAGACCGCCATAACTTTCAAACTGTCACGCAACAACTACAAAAGGCCTGACTCACGGCCAAGAGGGGAATATTACATGCTCAACATTAAGCTTACGCGAACCGGATCGCTTGTAGACTTGTGACTAAGCACATCTTTGAAACTCGTTACCAAAGCATACATGTGAGCTAACACAGGATGCCCCACCGGAAAAAGTTGAGCTATTACGACATAACGATTGATTATATTTCTGTATGTGATCAACCAGGTGTGATGGGAAGCGAAACAGATGACAGAGAAAGCGTCAGGGGGGGGCTAACAACCTAGTGGAATTCAATTACCATTGAGCACAGCTGGTTGTCTTCGATGATTAACGATAAAACGGATTCATTTAATCGGGACATAGTTAGATAAAAGGTGTTGAACTTTATGAAGATGTACTAGAGGTAACCGAGGCTCGAACCCATGGCCGTTAAATTGTTCCAGATTGTAACACTTTAATGGTTTAGACGACTACATCATATTGTAATCTTGTATTATCACAGAGGGGTTAACAATTAATGCACAGTTACCTATTATCAAACCAATGTGATTGCTTACGTTCACGTCTTTGATTCACCAGGCAAGTAAAAGGCTTTAACCAAAAGACCTTGCGGCCACAACAGTGCTCACTAGAAATTTGAAATACACTGACTCCATACAAATCGAGGAAAAATGACACAAAACTTCAATGAACCCAGTTCAAGGGATGTCAATAGGGTTAACAATTTGAAAGATAACAATGCGATGAGTGACTATGTCGAAATGTGATTATTTCAACACTAAGTGGAATATTTCAATGTGGCTGTAGGATATGGTTAGCACCCAGTGCAGATAAATCACGGACAACACAAGAGATCGAACAAGTTATTAGTGAGCAAAATCGATCAGAATGGCGATAAATAACAGAAGACAATCCACCACAGGAAACGTCATCCAGACAGACAGGACTAGGCAGGAGTGCAGGGGATGTTTAAATATAAAAAACCTGCTTAGTTGTGGACTGGAATTCTCCTTCATAAACAAGAGCGCGAACAGATGCGAAGTTAATAATAAGTATCTTGCCTTACTGAACGACGTTTTATCATTCTATGACTTACAGCACAAAAGGCTACTGGCTTGAAAACAAGAGTTGAGGCAAAACTAAAACGAAAGAGATCGAGATAATAACATCGTTGTGACCATAAACATTGTAAGTTTAAAAATAAAGTTTGCAATTTTTACGTTACAAAACGGTTGTTGTCATGTGGTATACTAGTTCATATATGAACTGGATAGCACTGTTGAACCACCTAGATGGGAGTTGTTTCAGCAGACAGAGACCGAATCTGCAGCTGTGCCGCTACAAGTTAGCGTCGTTACGGCTGAATTAGCGAGGAGTTAACCAACGTTGAGCACGACCGAATGTATCGTAGGTTAAGTTGCCGTTTGTCGTAAAAAGATGTTTTCAGCATACACCATAGAAGAGAAGAATAACAGGACTAAAAACTGGCAACCTTGTGTGACCGCGGGCAAGCTGTCGAAACAAACATTTCTAACTGGTGTTCACAAGCTGACAACAAGGCATTTGACGACTTCGCTCACGAAAGCAATCATGTTCTTAATCATTCGTGGGCAGGTTGTTGCTCGATCAATCTATGGTTTTCATCAACAGCTTGCGATATTCGAGAGCAAGACACAAATGTAGACAGTGTAAACAAGTAAATGAATTGTCATCGCAATGAGGACCGGCAACAACGAATCCCTGATCGATACTGATAGCAAACAGCCATAAAACCGTGAGAACGGAAACAAGCCTGATATGGAAGATAAAACTGAAGGGATGAAACTTTAAAAACAAAACACGTCTAGATGGAGCATTTAGTAGCAGGATGAGAAAAATGTCGATTTTCAGAACAATACATTCGTAATGAAAGTACTCAGCCACATACATGGTGTAGCAGGACAACAGACTTCTGGTTGCAAATCGCTTACTTCAGTCAGGTTGTCGGCAACGTCTGTTTCCATCGCTGTTGGACCCGACGGATTGTCCGGCTCAGGTTGGCGCTCGAAATCCGCCCCGTCACGAACATTGCGTACCCAAGACGACTCGTCTGGCAGTGGAACGGGTGCAACGGTGGTGAGGTGAGCTGAACAACAGACGAAAGAATGAGGTACAACCTGAAGAACGCCGGTTCTCACAAGCAGACAGTTGCGTGAGAGGAAATTGCTCTCTCTGACAGAATGACATATAGTTGTTTAAGTGGAATGTTAAATGTGCGGTAAAAAATGTGTCGTGTCTGATGACTAAAATATTCCGAGTCAACACAAAAGAGACACTTAGATGTTAAACTATATGACTAAACGAGAGCAGATAATTAGATTTCGCTAGTACCTACCTCCAGATTTTATAAGCTAGGTGGCCGATCAGCAGAGGTGCCCACTGCTAGTTCAAGTTCCTCACACGACGTTAAGGAATGGATCCACTTTGAAATACAGCTTCCTATAGGTGACAAGCTATTGTCACATAATGGGCGTATGGCAGTGTTCTACGTAGTTACTCCTTCCAATATTTACACACTACGCTGAACAAACTAAGATACCAAGACATTCTGTTTGGAATCATCATAAACCTTTTGAGTGTAAAGGGCTACTTGATGGTAACATTTTTTTACGTGAAAGTTACGTCGCTTGTCGGAGTGGCATCATTTTGTCCGCTTAAAAAATCGTTTACCGACGTTACTTGTCAACAAAACATGTGCTTGTTATAAGCTGAACACTGGTCACAATTAACTGCTGCTTTCTCATTCCCAAAGATTTTGCAGCCAGCCTCGTTTCGAAAGGAGTATCACTATTGCAAAACATCAAGAATTCGTTCGTAAGAGCTTGCCTAAGCTCCAGTGAAAGCTACTAACCCTGTAACAACAACCTACACTGCTCTACACAAAGTTCCCATATACCACAAAAAAACGTATATTGGGAGAGTGTACGACTAAATAACTACATTGAACGGAATCAGATGGAAGTTGGTATTCCGGTCGAAAAGTTGAAAGAAATAATAGTTTGCATCTATTATGTTCAATTTTACTTCAACGACGATAGCTATAGACAAAAAGAGGAGATTGGTAGGGGGTCCCCCACTTGGTCAGTTGCTTGCAAACGTACATATGGCCAAAGTGGAAGTTAGTCAGTTAGGATCCGCGACTTTTGAATTTCTGTTCTAAAAACCCTATATTGATGACATATTCGACGTGATCGAAGACACCTTTTATTGGCAAGTAGTCGTGCATACCGAATATATGGCCTACTCTAGAGGAAGAGATGGGAGATATATTACCCCTTGTTGATGTGGTAATGCACCGCAAAGTGGACGGATCCATCCAAAGTTTCCGTTTGTCTACCTCGTACTGAAACTTGTAAATCTCGACATCGGTGGAGTGTTCAGCGTGTCCAGCTGTCACCTTTAGTGCATGGATCGAACGCGTACGGGACAGATAGGGTGAATCAGTGACAGGTGACATCAGCTGTACAGGTCAAATCGGGGGGAAGGCGTAAACGACGTGCATCCGGAATCCGAACTAGTACAACACATGAAACCGATGGTGTTTCAAAGAGCTACTGAAACGCTTCAGAGATGCAGTCTTAAAAATTGTGATTTTCCCTCACAGTATGTTCCCAATAATAATGACCAACAATTGTAGACTAAGCGTTCTCTAGTTAGGCGAGAAAATTAACAGATAAACTTGAGTAGCTTCTTGCTTCAAAAGTATCAACATATTTCTAGAAACAAACCGTTTACTTTTAATATTTGCATCGATTCAAGTGCAAACTAAGGTGGAAAATTCGTATAAAATTGGCCTTTTTACAAAATGGAGCAAGGTAAGTAGAAAAAAATACACTGTACAAACTTTGGACTTGTACGTATTTACGTCACTTTTTTTAAACCAGATATCACTCTTCAGTTGAATATTTCACCCTCACTTCACTGGTCGTCTTTATCATTTACTGTGACCACCAGAAGACGCACCGACAATCTGGATTGCATGAAAAGAAGCAAAATTGTCTGAGTATCTTGGATTTTTTTCCGAATAATATGCACTGAAATCGATAGAAGTGTGAATACAGGAACGAACTTCGATATCGTTCAAAAAAACAGTGCTGTTGAGCAAGCTGTTCTACGTTCGATTTTCTAAAAATTAAGCCTATCGACTAAACCCCGCAGCTATGTACACTTGTACCTTGGCAAATTTTCCTGGAGGCTCAGTATTCTGTTCAGAGAGCTAGAAAAAAGAAACTAGAGGATGCCGTAGTGCAGAAAAATCTGATTTTAGGAGGATACTGATGAAAACTTCTTACAAGTGAATGTGCACTAGTATCTCTGAGCGGAACGTAATCACGGTGGTCGCATAATCACGTATCAATGCCATGTGTTCTAAATATGTTGGCCGAAAGTTTACCAACAGTGTAAAAAATATTTTCTGCCTAACCACTGAGTGTAAACCTGTTTTCATTGGCAGCTACAAAACCTTACCTCTTGTAAACGTTCATTTGACACCAAACTACCAAAATAGATATTGACATAATCACAAATCGATGTCTGGTTTTTCACGTAATGGATACTGGAACATCATTGTCACCATCAGTGAATCTATTAGGTTTCACATAAGTTTGATTAAAAGCGTTGGTTTATATGGTGGGTATTTTCCGATCAGGAAAGATATATAATCTGAGCATGTGCAGCAACATTCTTTTTACTGCTTTCAAGCGTACCTCACTAGACGGACCTGATCAGGTTATCTTCAATCTACGACTTAACGTCAAGTTATAAAGCGGTGGGCTGATCGTAAAGTATCGTCGGCGGTGCTACCTATAAAACGTGAAAACTTCGGGAAATATTAGCTTCTACCAAGATTGAGTTTCTCGTGTATTCCGGTTGATCGATACACCGCCCACTGAAGAACTTTTGGTTTAATGTACGAGGTTAATTCAAAACAGCATGCTAACAGAAAAAAATTTCATCATTTGATCAGATCAGAGATTCTCAAGAACTATGTTCGTACGTTTATCGGAAGCCGAGATTAATGACACTTGGGAAAATTGAACAATTCGGTTAGCCAAATACAGAAACTGGTGGTGAAAACCTTCACGATATAAGCCAAACTCATTAGTTTCTATTGCATACGAATATGTTTCATAAGAACAAAAGACTGATGTTAATAGGCTAAAAAGATCGGTAAAGTATAAGCCATTAGTGTAATAAATTCATTTACTAGATGTCTATTCAACTTGGTTGACTGACGTAAGTCAATGTCCAGACAGTCAGTTATCTCGTGTCTTGCTAGGGCACGACAATAGTAAAATAGCCACCGCAGTCATTTCGGATCTTAGTCGAAATCGTCCGTTCGGGCAAATGGAATGATAACCTGGTATGACATGAACAAGAAGTTGTAAACCAAGTGTGTGTAAGAAGTGAGTAAAATTACTGGTGTCCACTTAAGTGAAAGCCACAGGTATTTAAGTCTAGTTAAATCGCTGGTGATAAACTCACCAGGTTCAAAACCCCCAGTGTCCGCAGCTAGATCTGATAGGCTGGTGATTGCTGGATTGAACAACACCGGTTGGTCGAAGGATTCAGGGACAGAAGTAGAACATTGTTTATGAAAGGTCGGTTGTTTGGTATCAACTTCGTCATCATCCTGAAACTCTTGCATAGTGTCACGCCGTAGCAGACTTCGACGAATGCGGTTCAACATCGGCGGTTTTGTAGTGGCTGCCTCTTCACCCAGTTCCAATGAAGGAATGTCGTGTGGCATGATGACTCCACGCCCTGACTTCTGAGGTTTGCTGCTGGAGTCACCCTCATCTAACTGATCATCACCTGGCAATCGTTGCAAACTGGAATCCCATGGATTTGGCATCCAGTCCAAGGCGGTCTTCAAAGAGAAAGATAATGTAAAATGAGAGATATGTAGATTTCTGGGCAGTTTCAAGGAGAGGTGGAACCCGATAATTTGAAATAAATTAATGACTCCTACCCGTATTAACTGTTCCGGTTGATGACCTCCGAGTCCCCTGATACGTGGTTGTGTGGTCTGCCTAGGAAATCGATGCGCAGTAGTCCGCTGAGTAACGGTTTGGGCTGTATCAGAAAGCAATGTGGCTCCATTAACATCCTTGGTCTCCGGAGCGGCGTTGATTGCTGAAAAGGCTTGTGCATCTTCGATCGCGGCATTCAGATCTGCCATAGTATGATCAGTAGTAGATCGGATCGGAGTAAATAGTGGCCCGGTGAGTTGAACCGTGTGTCTCCGAACGGCGTGCCCAATTGGAACGACAGACACTGGGGTGGTCAGGCCGAGCTGAGATACGATAGCATCTTCATCCGCCTGAGACGGGAATGACGGAAGATAGCGAGAAGCAAGACGCAACGCATATACGAGTTAGAAACAGATAGATGAACCAGACTGAAGGTAGTGATGAAAACTGGTTAAAGATGTATTGTCACGGACCAGAAATGGTGACACCGTTTAAAAACGGTAGTCATGGGCTAACAAGACAGAACAGGCCAAGAAACGATGGGGAACCTATGGTTCTGATGACTGCCAAACGGAGTCCAGCGATTATCTTGGATGTTACCAGACTTGTTTCCGGTTGTCTCCCTCTTGTTGCTGTCTGAGTACGTCCTCAATCGAATGGTGATCATTGCTACTGGAACGCCGCCGGTCCCATCAATGAAGGTAGCATTTAAGTCGACCAACCGATCACACGCAATACGGCCGTGTTTTGGAAGCCACAAACGCATTCGGGACAGACGAATCAAGACGACAGAGTTATACCGGCTGCTGCAAGTGATTTGATCGTCTAAAGCATATGCATTACTTAAAATCATAAAGATAACTGCCCACTAGATTAAAAGCAAATCTTGTGCGTGCATAAGCCGCAGTGGTGAGCTATCGATCAGTGAGCATAAAAAGTGGGTGAACGGGTTCAAAGTAAAGAATCGAAGACCTGTGGCTGAAAAACGGAAAATTCGGGCTTAACAACGACGGGAAGCAGTGTGAATCTTGGAACCGGGCAGCTCTATAACAACAGTAACAATGTTAGTGAATAAATAATGGAAATACAAGCAGGACGCTCACCAAAATTCCAGAAAGCGTACACGACATTGGAATTACCACAACACTGACGCATAAACTGCCAACACAATGAAACAGACCTAGGGCTTGTAAATCAATAGTCATGTGCATACTCCACAAGTGTTCATCCAAGTAACCAGTCGACGTGCGCGTCATGCCCCTGGTGGTACAAATCCACAATTGCGGAAATGATATAAACGTACAAAGTATCACATAATGCATGCCAAACTGAGTAACGAAGATTCTAACACATTAGACTCCCCAATGAAGACCACGTTCATTTGATGTGTTGAATATAACTGCTGATTATTCCTTTTTTTTACAGAATTAACCCAATAACAATGTTCGATACCATTTTGTCGAGGCAAAATCCAATGACAATCATATCAAACAATGAGTGTCTGAATAGGAAGAACGATTTTTTCTACTGAACATGTATCAACTACTCGCATGTAATGGAAGAAAACGTAAAGTTCTACCACTAAAGAATAAACACGTCAATAATGAATGTTAACAAATATGTAAAATTCTCATGTTGAATCACTCCAATCCAAGGACTCAGTGAGATTCGATTTTCAAACACTTAAAAAAAGAGTGATCAAATTACTGCGCAACGGAGAAACAGAACACACAACAACGAAGACTTTTAATCGGAGTGCTGTCTTTTTTTTATCACACTAGAAACACCAGAAAAACGAAAAAAAGAGCATACAATGGTCGGAAATACAAAATAAAATGACTCTGAAGAAACGATAACAAAACAGGCAACTCACTTTTAAAATGAATAGAGCCACATTAAAATCGATGCTTCCTGGCTGTAGTAAAGAAAATGAGGAACAAAGAAAAAACCTGAGATAAGGGCCAAGTAAACAGCAGTGGAATTTAGTGAAACATTAAGGCAAGTCTTAATAACAAAACAAAATAGAATTTTAAAAGGGAATTAGAACAAAACTCTGACAATCTGAAAACACTTACCTGTGTCGGATTAATCCACTCTTTAGGTTTTTTGTATGATTCAACGGTAAGTTCAGTTGATGATTTATGCACATCTAGAATAGACATCACAGAGTCTCCAGGCGCCGAATCGCTGACTATGTTCTCACGTCCCGTTTCGGCCATCGTTTCATCCAACACATCTGGGACGGTTGGTAGTTGTACGTTGCGACGTGGAACGCTTATGTTATCGCTTCGCTCACGGCCAGTTCCTGTACCGGCCGAGGATGATGATGTCGAGCATAGTGTGGTCGAGGCAGAGGACGAGCTAGCCGTCAGGATAGAGGGGGATCGCCAATTTAACAGATTGCTGTTTCGGCGCCGGCTGGTCGATTTAGGTGGATTCATAGCATTATTGACCACTTGACATAGATGCGAATTTCGGCTGAAATGCCGAATTTTGGCACATAACAACTGATAGGCTGCGTGAAAACGATCGCATTTATTTTGTATGATGGACAGCCGAACCTGTAAAGTGAGAGAAAACATCGTTTTACTCATTCGGGTGACATCCAACAGATAACATTGAGAGGCGATTCTATACAACGACATTTTGCTTCAAAATCGGATTTTCACGAAAAGAAACGTTTTAAACAAGCTGGCAATGTCACCTAGAAGTTTGAAACTCGCTAAACATTAGTAAGATCTTGCGTACCTGCACACCCTTAGTAGTGGCATATTAGGGACTGTCAATATAGAATCATTGATGTACGTGAGGAAGATTAAATCAGCAATCGAATTTCAGAGACCAGAATAAAGTTCACTGACATGTTACCGGAAAACAGTGAAAAAATGTAAACGCTTCTGCAAAAAAGAAACGGGTATAGTCAGCATCCGCATCTATTCTGTGCGATCGGAAAACAGGGTCCGTCCGAGCAAAAGATGCTCAACCATAACGTGTCTGGATGGTCAATGCATGCGTGTGAGTGCAGTGTAATCCAATGAAGTGTCGGAAAATTAGCTGACCGGGATAAACCCTTTAAATACCACCACAATGGTTGATTTACAGAGCCTTATTTACACAATCTTAGCTCATCTGCAAGAATAAAAAGGACCATTAGACGATGGTTGTGGCACTTGTGATCGAAAAATTGAAAACCTGAGTAACAATTTTCCATCACTCCTGATTCGAAAATTAAATGCACACGTGTCAACAGCGAAAAACAGGACCAAATCAAACAGGTCTGAAAAAAGATCTAGATGTACACCACAGTATCACAGAAATTCCCCCACCAGGACACAATAAAATAGTCCAAGCGTGAACAGATTGTTCTCGGCATCACAAAGAGGCCGATATATTATCATCCGTTTCAGTTGGTGATCAACTGACTAAGACAACATAGACGCGCTAACCATGAGCCTGGATTAATGTACGCGATTTCCTTGCTTGATTAACAATACCAATCAGTTTTGTTGTTACAGAAGTACGTCTTACTATAGTATACACAATGTGTTTAGGTGAACTATGCTCATCATAAAC
Organism: Paragonimus heterotremus; assembly: GCA_013368495.1. Taxonomy (NCBI): domain Eukaryota; kingdom Metazoa; phylum Platyhelminthes; class Trematoda; order Plagiorchiida; family Troglotrematidae; genus Paragonimus; species Paragonimus heterotremus. The sequence goes on from LUCH01001531.1 coordinate 60,154, forward strand.
CTCATTAATTCTGAGCGAGTTCATGTGCACTGGTTCATTAAAAACCGAAATATGTGGAGTGTAACAGTCTTGCTGTGGAATCACCATCGGAAATGTAACGAGAATGTCTGGATAGGGATCACATCACTGTGGATAGAAGAAGCTACAATATCACTGACATAAGATCGATACCACACATATGAAATCATACAAAGTTTGACAAACGAAGGAATCGTGATAATCAAATTGACCGAATTTCGGTCCGGCTACTTTGGGTTGCCAGAATCAATGTGGCTGCCAGTCGAAGAATGAAGAATGCGGTAAACTTCGCATTTCAGGAGGTACCAGGTGGAGGAGGTTAAGTGACGTAACAACAATGTAACCAAACAATGAATTTATAAACCGTGTTGTAATCGAAAATTCTCATTTAATGAAGATCTGTTATTTGCAATAGTTGATGCATTCTGGCTGTCATGGTGTGTAGTTGGGAGGACGGAGCAGAATGATTTTGACAGACATACAATGCAGTACAACCGTCATGCATTCTGGTGTGAAGTAAAATGACATCAAGCGGGGTCCACAATCAATGGGAGATACATTCTAATGACCAGTTTGTGTTAACCGTCAATCCATATCATGCGTTGATTTGTATATCGGTGTGTTACTGCACGGTACTATCACATCAGATAAATGGATTTCTTTTGTTTGAATCAATCCTTCGCTTCAGTAATTATCATACTAAACACAGACGGTTACATAGGAAATGAAACGATTGACTTATCGTATAAAACAACTTCCGTTTTAAATGACCAGGACTTAGACCAACCAGCCTACACTGGCAGTGATCTGAAAACCACACGTAGGGAGAATTCCCATAATTCGATGTCATTAATACACTCACGTTATACATCGGAGTATTTTTTATTTGGAAAATAATATAGAGTTAAATAATATTAAGTGACCAAATATTCGCGAGTTGATGGAAATAACCAGAGTACACGCACACACATCTGCAGTTCTCGCCAGGACAGGAGTTAAAACCAGTACCATTTATTCCATCCAAAGTATTCTCCATTAAATGAAAGGTAATGATAATGCTCACCTGTGCCTCATCAAAACCGGCCCCAATAGTGAGTGCTCGCAGCACGCCCAAGTCCAGTTTACGCGCAGCACGCTCAACCTGATCAGTCCGAGCTAGTTCGCTGTGTTCGGGATACTGGCGGCGAAATATCTCGTCGAAATGCCTGTCTTTGGCCTTGTCCTCATATTTGGTCATCATGGCCCGGTAATGAGTAACGTTCGGAGAGGCCTGCATCCACGGCATGTTGGATATCTGGGTAATGGGCCAGGGGACAAACGGAACGGCAGGCCATAAAAGCAGATAATTTCAATCCGAATGCATACATTAAATATCTAAATTAGGGGCAGTATACTAATTGGTGTGTTGACAGACATACTGTTTGAGACCAGTCTGTGTTATGAATTCAATCATGTGTGACTGTGTCGGTGGTCTTATTTCGTTTACTCGACCTTTCAGATACACCAAAGTAATTTGATTTTCAGATTACGTTACATTACTCATGTGTCCATGAGTACACAAAAGGTGGTTTAAACGGAAAGCTAAGCGATACACTTTTCAGTCTAGAAGCCACGGCATCTGGGATCGGTTTTGGAAGGGATACCGTTGCACTGTTTAGGTTTGTGGCAATCGATGCTCAGTGTCAATATGAATTAACTACTGAAAGGAGCAGAAGAGACCAGTATGTCAACATTATCATAATCACAAACAGCAATACATCAGTGGTTCACACTGATGCTTAACTACCACACAACCACGAAGGATAAAACAAGCTCCGTATAGGCAGAAAGAAAGAAAAGAAGAGGAGGGGAAGGAACCCGATTAATGAAAGTAGATACGTCTGTGGCCAATCAGTCAACATCACGGTGTCTACACCTCGCAAACAAACAACCAAGCTGTAAGTGAAAGCAAGATATAAACAAGACAGCTTCTACTGCCCCGAGTCATTAAATGCATTCACTTTACCGAAAAATTGACAAAATAACGACAACATTCACTCCACTAAACCATATTAGTCGCTGTCACACCTAAGGTCTTCAGCCAATAACTCTCCGAGTCGCACAGTCCCCAGCTCGGGAGACGAACCCGATCTCCAAAACGCATTCCGGAGTATTTGACAGAATCCGAAATAACGCCTAGCATTGTCTATGCCGCTTCAAAGTTGTCAAACAGCAACACGTTGCTATCGGCATCATCAAGATCAATCAGTCTTCCACTAGGTAGGAGGTCCACACCGGTATTTCATGAGTGCCGCATACAGTTCTGTATTTTGTCTATGAAAAAATTAAACAAAATTGATGAAAAGGGACAGCCTTGACGTACGCCACTCCTGGTGCTGAAACTGTCAGACAGCAGAAGTATGGGAATAAAGCGCCGACAGTAATGTTCACATATTTGGTCAGTACACCCTTGCGTTTAAACGATTCTAAAAGCGTAGATCGATCCATTGAATCGAACGCACCATTAAAGTCCCGAAGTGCGGCAATTGTTGGCCAGCGGCATGCATGACGCTGTTCCAGAATTTGGCAAACAATTGAAATGTGATCAATACATCCTCACTCAGGGGGAAACTCTGTCTGTTTTCCCTTAATGTTTGCCTCTCATGATGCAATGGGTCGACGAAGCACAATGGAAATACCTAGCAATGACTGGAGTCAAGCTAATCCTACAATGGTTTTTGCAGGAGCCCCGGATTTCTTTCTTGAATATGGGAATTAGTATCGAGTGACTCCAGCGAGGAGGAATGGTCTCGGACGTCCACACAAATAGAAACAGCTGAGTTAAACTCACTATTAACGCCTCCCCACCTTCTTTGAAAAGTTCTGACACGACGTTTGAGAGCAAAAAGACAATTGCGAACCTCAGTCTCAGTGGGTGGTTCCAAATTTACCGATCACAATGCTACATTAAAAGTTTGTGACGGCAACACGGTAGAAGCAGGAGGCCAGCTAAATTGACTCTCAAAATGTTCTATCCAACGCTCCGGCCTTCTGCACTTATTATAGACGAGTGTGCCATCGGCCTCGTTGACAGCTTCATTAATGGACGGTCGCCTGGAACCAGTAGTAGGGATAAGCTCAGAGTTTACCGATGTTCTCTGAATCAAAATCGGTTTCCACTCCCTCAGTAAGGCAGCGGATGGGTGGTAGTGTATCAGAACAGGTACTTTTTCAAGAAAAAGATGCCAACCTTCTTCCAACCCCCAACCTGGAGAACCAGGAGACTGTGGTTTGTCAAACATCTATCTATTAGCCTACTTGGTATGAGTGACTGTCGATGTGATCGTCACATTGTCCAGTTTAACCCAACAGGTCATCGAGATGCACAAGCCGTCACACCGCGTCAAGGTTCAGTTTCGCTGTGAGGCACTGCAAACAGTATATACCAATGAATCCATGAGTACATAGATTAAAAACAAACTGACGTAAACCATGACCAACAGATCAAACAACTGGGTGCAGAGAAGGTCGTATGCGAACTATGCATCTATGGGGCAAAAACCAAAGGTTGTCTTCGTTCAGTCTCTCTGATTCGACAAGAGACACTTCCTCGATTTACGCTCCGCTTGGATTAATACGCACAACTTACTTTAAAAAGCCAAGCGATAAAAGCAACGAAATCCATCAAGAATTCCCGATTTGGGGAAAGAAACAACGGTCACTAGTTCACACTCGTAACTGAGTGATCATGAGTGGACGTTAAATAAGCAGTTGATTATAGTCAGATTTGGGCCGCGTTCAGTCAACAGAGTAACCGGTGAGCGAACGAACGGGTTAAATGCTTGTGAACATGCGTTCAGATAGCACGGTGTTTCATCGGTTAACACATGAACCGGTTGTTTCAAACTGATAGGCAACAAGTCGCTGTGTGAAGTTAGAGCTGATGTGCGCAGGCCATACATAATTTATTGATGAGCATATATAAAACAGATGATTGGAAACGAGAATGGCACAACCCTGATAATTCACTTTGAAAAATGAAAAGAAATAAGTGTCATAGAGGGTAAACAAGTTGGTGCACATGGTTATGCCGAAACGACCAATAGTACACAGTTTACGGAGTCACCGAGTGTCCTCGGTGTCGAATACAGAGGTAATATATAGATCATCTAGGACAAGTAGTCGACGGACCCAATATGGGTAACTGAGCGGACGGTACATCACACTCACTTGTAGCGAAGAAACGAGATGAACAATAATGAAACACAAAAAAGCAAGTATGTTTTAACTTGTGAAAAATTACACCCATCGGAGGATTGAAAAAAATGCGACATTCTGGGGTTTTAGGCAAAAGGTTCGTCCATACAAAGTGTGTAAATAATTGAAAATGTCAGAGGTAAATTTGAATACTGCAACCCAGAGTTGGTGCACAAAATTTGTTGCTTGAAAATCATGTTCAGATGCACTCAGACCTTTCCTATGTGGTATCCTTTATGCACAGCGCACAAAGTGGGCAAGTTTAGAGTTGTCACACTTCTTTACTGCGGTTAAGTCGCACAAGTGATTCGTTAGTTTCCTGCCTTACGGCCTGTTTTGTAAAGAAATGAACGAAAGCAGACCATGGAAACATCTCTGTTACAGTCTGACGACATTATATTCGATGTGCGCGAATTAGTGCACTATCCACAAATTCAGACGGTTCAAGAGGCACCGTGATTAATAGTGCGCATGAACAGATAGTTCTTCTGTTGTACTGAAGGGTGACTGTGATGGCCTACTTGCTCTGGGTCATAACTGTTAAAAAAACATGACACGTTAGTTTTTGGTAATTAGTTGTTTTGGTAACTTAAGGCATATCCCGAATACAGACAGAGTGCAGCAGATCAAATTCACCTCGTCATATCACACGGAAGAGAGATTTGTAAGAAGTCTGTTCAGCATATCGCATACAAAACCCAGTTCAGAGCTATCCTTAGTCAAGAGTTTACCAGATAAGTGTAATCGCGGTCTATCCTTATGCCAGCAAGAATGAAACCGACCGCGTGCAACACAGTCAGCCATATGCATTTTCTAAATCCAGCAAAACCCAGCGCTGAAATCCGCTGCATATCTAAGGTTTCGCCAACTTGCTCAGCCAATCAATTTTCACACAAATTTCACACTTGCTTTCTCAAACCGAATGTCAGTAGAAATGAGGATAAGTCGAAGGAGTTATCTAACCATACTAAGAGATATTCAACATCTATATCGGGGATTTTTACACCCTCTGACAATCGAGGGCAAAAACTTCCCCAGGTTATGGAACGACACAGTATCAGCGTCAACCTGTCCTTAACAATCTTCGACTGTGACGTTTCTGTGTGGTTTGCTATCACCATCATCTCTAGCAAATTAAGGTAGTATAATGCGATTCTATCAACACTGAAAATGTCTTTCTTGTTGTGGGTTGGTAAGAGATTCGACAAACTGGGCAGAGAACTGTCAACTATAGTCTGTGAAACATCACTTTTCACTGCAAATTTACAGAAAATTAAGATGAATGATCAAGCTCACTCTCAACCCACAAAGGATCTCCCAACAACGAAACCATCTTGTATGTTTTAAACACCTGTACTTTGAGCACGTTGATAAAACAGTTTGTCTTCCACATAAACAACTAAAATATAGCTTCGTTCATCTCTTCGAACTCTTGATACGCTCGTAAACGGCATCTACCTTCAAAGCAGCCAGTTTCAATTCATTTTCTAACACCAACCATGTTTCATATTGTGATGAATTACCAAATCGGAGGTGCAAGTATTCCAACTCTAGGCGGAATACCTCAACACGGCGAGAAGGTACGTCCAAAAGCCAACAGCGAACGGATCACGGATAACACGGGCGACCGGACGGGCCATCGCTCAACGAGATCGGACCAACGGATGAGACATGACAGGCGAAAAACCCTTGATAGAAAGCGCAGGCCACAAACACAAATCGGACAGAAGTGCACACGACAGGTGGGCGAAAAGCTGGGGTGTATTGTGGACCGGAGTTCCCATTCATAAACGCGAGCGCGCGCGTGGTGTGGCAACAAGTGAATTAGACAATGACGATTTTACTCTATGGAACACCTTTTTGTTACAATATGACCTGTTGGACCGTTTCTCGGGGTATACCCATTGGTTTAGCTAGTGAAATTTGCACAGCATGTGATTTCATTAATTTCGTCGAAGTCTACATCTTCTCCCTAATCTAGAGCCTTTGCTCATGCCGTAGTAGACTGATGCACAAATGAGCGTGAAATAGTCATGAATAACTCAGACACCCACCATTCAAAACCTTGAAACCGTGTCTGGCTGTGTTAAGCCAAGAGTGAGGCTGCATATTTCCAGTCAAAACGGAAGAAATCTTAGTGTCGTATGCTCATATGGAATTTAAGGCAAGTTGACGTCAAAGAAAACAACTCACAAACGAGCACACTTCCAGGGTCTTCTGATCATTTCGATACTCCACGGTATATGGTCAAAATATGACGTGAAGAGTAAGTGTTATCTTTTACAGTATTGTGCGTAGGAAAATGTCAACAATAAGAAATGGGAACATTTTAAGATACACTACCTTTCAAGGAAAATATTGTCACTATAATATATGAGGATCGTGAAAGATGGCAGTAGGTATATTCCAAAAAAGTGCTGCATACCAGAGTTGAGTGTATAAGATTTACCTTATTGAAATAACATTGAGTTCGTGAGTATTCTAATAGTTGATGCAGTTTGTCGTGTAAAAGTTACTAAGCATTGAGCAAAAAGCTGGATGAGACTAGATGCAGAACACCATTTAAATGGAGACTAGCTGGTTTGGTCTTTATTCAATTCATTTTTGAGAAGTCACACAGATGAATGCTGTTGAATAAACATACCATTTATGGCAGGCCTATGGGCTAGGTGACTCGGTTGATTAGCTAGCGGAGATGACATTTCATTGAGACCGTGGGCTGGATTCCAACCCTAAACGTCGGACCACTAGGCCAACGAGTTCTGAGCATGCAGCATCTAATTTCCAACATATGAGTAAGCTATAAGGCAGGTTTCATTGTAGTCCCATGTCACCACCCGGACTGTCAGGAAATGACCACTACATCCGTTCGATCATAACGATTCGACTGAACGAACTGAATCAATAAGAATCAATCGGTGATGCCTCAACAAAAACTGTAGACAGAAGATTGTGTTAAATTGCACTCAACTTTGTTGTGCATATAGTAAAGTTTGAAGTATAATCAAAATAACCATATTGCCAGATTGTCTTAAAAACAGATGAGACTGCCGTGTCAAATGCGATCGATACCAACACTAATTAGAAAGGCAAATTCGGACAGAAAGTACAGACCACAGGCAATTTGCTTATGAATGAATGGTGAGAGACAAATGGTGGTGCATGCGGAAAAAATCCAATCCACGTGAGTTAGTCCATAATTTGTTATGCCTACTTACTTGTCTGAGCTTCAATCGACGAGTCGGATCGACTTGAAGCATACAGCGAATCACTTGTTCACATGCCGTGGACAGAAAGAACGGAAAACGAACCAAACCGCGTAATACTTGGCTACGAATGTCACCCAACGATTCTCCAGGGAAAGGGAATGAGCCGCATACCAGGATGTAGAGTATCACGCCAAGACTCTGAAATATACGCAAAGAAGCGAATGTAATAACCAAGATAAAATAGGACTTTAAGAATGCCGTGGTTGTATGACGAGAACAATAACAATAATAGTGATACTAGTAATAATAGTTATAAAGAATGTAATAATACATCAGGGTCGTTAATACGGGAAGTTGGTAAACTGGTCCATTTGCTTCCAGCAAGCCTTCTTGCAGACTCGGTGACACAAGCAAGACTGGAGCTATCCAAACATATGTGGAATGTTAACAAATCGGCTTCAAACATCGTATCGTTCATTATCCATCAAAAGGGAAACAATGAATGAGGCTTTGAAAACCGTCTTATGAATGCAGTCTCATTCTCATTCACCTACAACCATTACTAACAGCAATACACCAGTGACTCATAATGACGCCTAACTGTCATACTACGGAGAAAAAGTCTCATAGATGGAGCGAAAAAGAGACGGGGATAGAACCTAGTTACTAAAAAGACAATTTATTAGGGATCTTCATTTTTCTTGTAAAATCACCACTTTCTCGGGAAAAACAACTAACCAACCAGAATGGACAAAAAGTATTAGAACAACCCCAACAAAACTGACAATGTTTTCCAACTGCCCGATCTTTAATCCACCATGTTTGTTGAATGCTTGATGATCTTGATTACTATTTTTGGTAAATATCTTTTTACTTTTTGAGTCGAAGATATTTGTAGGTCAACATGTAACGCATAAATCGGAGTATTTTTTCCCGCTCCTCACGTTTACGGTTGCAACTAGGTGACTTTTGGTACTCGTCATTTGACTTGAACTGGGAACAATCAGCGTTATTCTTCGGAGCTAAAGCTCGTCGGTTTGTTCATCTCGAGGTGGCAAACTCGAGTTCTATGGGACGCTCTATTATTCCGTGATTGTCTCAGCGTATCGTTCGGGCGTTTATAGCACAGTCTAATCGCAAACGTTCAATATCAAGGTGTTTACATATTGCAAATAAACAACTAGCTCTAAGTGAAAGTAAGGCGTCATCAGCAAATACAGCCTCTGTGAAGCCTACACTACTTCATTTTAGTAATGGGACTTATATCACAGAAAATTCAGTCAATCAACAGCAGCATTCATCCAGATAATAACGAATAACTGCAATCTCTAACGCCTTTGGTCAGCGAATCTGTGAGTCACTAGGGTCGTGGATGGCCCGAAGAACAAACCCAACTAGCAGTGGGTGTTGCATACCAGGCAGCAGTATGCTACTCACAAACGAGGCTGTGTACATTCAGAAACTAAAGGACAAGCCTCAACGCCAGGAAGGTGATGGACCAGAAGCGACTATCGGAATAGTGTGTACGCACCATAGGGGAAGTGCCACCAGAGCAAATAACAACGTACTACTACCCAATGCGTGTGAATGCACGTCAGTCGTGCAGATGAGTGCGCGTGTTCGTGGTCCTATGTGTTAAGATAACCTGTACGGGAGTTCGTTTAACAGACAACTTTGCAGGTTAAACGTCTTTTGCGGTCACAACAGTGGGCAACCTCTTGATGAACAACTTCATTCCCTGTTCTAAACGACCGTAGAATAACACTGTTCCCACAGTCGCTTCAAGCTATAGAGGAATGCGAGTCTGTTTCTAACTATGCCCTAGGCCAGTGAAGACCGCCCCTTTCCATGTAAGGAGGAGCATCTACTTCAATTTTTATACCTGTGCTGCTGCTGCTGATACAGCGCCTAAGTATAGGAGCCAATCAAGAAACTTCAAGATTTAATTACCTAACACATAAAACCAACGTGAAACGCTGCAGTAAGAGTAGAAAGCGCATTCTGACATATTTGGCGAGGAGCGAAATATGGTGCGATATTATCAGTGATGTTTGAAAGCTATCAATTAACAACATCCCGTGTGGTCATCACAATCCAAATCACTCAGCCTTCCATCAAATTAAAGGTCTACGTCAGCAGGTAGTGAGCCTTGTAAACGGCCCCCATTATTTCATCTAATGATAATGACAATAAAAATGGAGATAATGTACAGTCTTAACTTACACCGCTCTTAATGCCGAATGTGTTAGACAGTTCTCTGGAGACCATAAGCTGAATTGAGACATGGGAGCACAGCTTGGGTAGGATCGGTGCAGACACTCTAAACAAACTTCTGCATTTAAGCAACTCTAAGAGTGGAGATCGTACTGCTGAATCGAACGTACCTTTTAGGTGAGAACGGTAATACGCATGACGCTGCTCCGCTATTTAGCGAAACATAGAAATATGACTTACACACCCTTGTCTAGGACGAAACTCCGCTCGTTTGTCCCCAGTGTTCTTCTAGAGGTGCAAGATGTAGACAGTCCGATGACAAACGTTTGAATTTAGAAACGAGGAGTTTTATTAAATAAGTCAATTCCTTTAACTATTTTCTACACGAAAACTACGGCTGTCCCATTTCTCCTTTCATTGGTTGCGTCACAGTTACGTAGGCACAAAAAAAACTCGGCACACTGTTGTTGCTGATGCGAATAAAGACGATCTAATGAGTTCAAGCGAAAAAAGCAAGTAGTGGAGTGTTGGTTACAGAGTTGGGCTACAATTTTAGGTCCACGTAATTGAAGTCAAAGTAACCTGAAAACCTGGGGGTAAACAGTATCAATCCATATCAATGGAGTGTTGACAAGACGTTCTAAAATGCGATGAGCAGTTTTGGATACTCAGCCTAGAAGACAACGATTAATCAAGTGTGTGTGTGCTTCCGTGTGTGTACAGACTATAGCAGTAGATGGACATGAACTAACCCAAACATCCGCAAGTGGACCGTCGTATGGTTCGCCTTTGAACAGTTCCGGTGCCGCATACTGAGGGCTTCCACAATGTGTCGACAAAAATTGGTCAGGTTGGAAGAAATTGCAGAAACCGAAATCTGATTGGTACGACGGTGTTCGAACAAGATAAAGAGGGGGGAGGTAAAACAACGCAAATAGAAAGCGTTAATCAGCAAAAAGCGTCAGCAACCTGATGTAACCTCAAAGCATAGCTAAACCGCATGTTATTTGACAACTGTGTTTGGTAGATTGGTGGAAACCTGTTTCCAGGACGTGGGTACACTGGTAATAGGGTATTAACTCGTTCACATTACTAAGTGGATAAACACTATGAAAACACATTGTGGTAATTCAGGTATGTCCAATGCGAGAACGATTACACAATGCTTGACAGGAGCACCTTACCAGAGTTCATAGTCGGATCGTATCGGGGATATATACTTCTAACAAGAGTGAAACTGCAGTCTAGCGCTTATTTGGGAAACAGGCTAGTTTGAAAGGTCTGTATCGATTGGGAAACTGCGACCGAATGAGAGGAACGTTCAATTTATGGTATTCAAAATCCCCGACAATTTACCGATGAACGCGACGAGCAGATACTCCGGGCCCAAACGAAAATGTCAACGAAAAACATGGACGGGCACGAAACATCGTGGTAGATAGAAGTACAGTCAGGTGTGGGCATAGGTGTACAGCAAAATCACCCACAGTGGTAGACAGGGGACGTTATGAAAAGTAATCTTCGACCAATTTATGCAGACCATGTTTTTTGTACAGGAATTAACATCATTCAGTGTTCCGGAGTTATTCTGGTCAAGGAAACTAGCATCGGACAACTTCACCAAGTTTGTCTAGCTTTCGTAAGACCAAAGAACTAGCTTAACAAGTGCACCAGTTGTCGACTGGAGGGTTTGGCGAGCGAAGTGGAGTGGAGCGTTTATTTAAACATGAGAAAATATCTGTGATGATGGATGCTGAAAATTATCCGTAGGGAGCAAAATCTGTCCTAAAACAGCGAATTTATGAGGGATCCGGAAATATGGGGCAATATTTCGGTGGCATCTTTTAATAAGCTGAAAATCATCAGTTTCTGAGACCAAAATGTTGACGAGCGTTGAAAAGTTTGTTTTAACCTACCGTTAATAGGTTTGTTCTTCATTT
>LUCH01001531.1:75275-122569 GCA_013368495.1 Paragonimus heterotremus
GGTGTTGATTATACCACCTCGATTGTAAGTCGGCTGTTTTCAACATTTTAATGAATTATCGAGTGCACAATTTACAAAAAATACTTCGGCTCATGTATTGCGCACGATCTTCAATATTTTGTCGCTAAAACTCGTTAAATTAACCAAAGTCCCCGTTTCAGCTACCTCGTAAACGCCCTTTTTTATTCAAAATATCGCGATCTTTCAACGTCCCTGATAAAAATGTTTAGCACACTAAAACAAACTTATTTTTTTATGGCAAAATAGGCTCATTTCCTGTTTTCTAAGACACTCCGTCAATTAACATTCAGAATTTATTGAAACCCACTTTTTATCGGTCCACACAAATGCGCATTCTCTCCCTGCGGATAGTTTTCAGCATGATGGATAGTATTCAATATCTCAAAGACAACGCCAGAGAAAGCAAATGGTCCATAACTGGACTAATTTTTTGGAAGAGAAATAACGCACTTTTTTTAACAGTTTGCCATTCTGATTTGTTTTGCACATCTTTGAGAAAGTCGACCAACTGCAAAACCAAATAATCACTACAGTCGTTTGACAGAAGGAAAGAAATGTCTTCTCGACAAAATGCTTTTGACAGGTGTAAACGTTTAAGTACATTTAACACGATAGGTGATTTCAGGGAGTGCTTCAACAAGTTCGCGAAACAAGGTCCTGGTCAATGTTAGAGGCACAAAATCATTGATTGAATTATTGAACGACTAGCGGTTCTACTGAAGATGTTTAAAGTCATGCGCTGCGAACGATGACAGACCGAATAAAAATCTCACTCAACTACAAACATGCTGCATTTGCAGTTGACTTTTTCATCACAGATTTCGGGGTCTCATAACAAACGACAATCAACGCATTTTTTCGTGACACAATTCTGACGTGCTGCCATGTTTACGCTTACTATACATTAAAGCAGAATACTCCCAAAGGCGCACGGATGAGTTAAGTATATTTGCATAAACGTTTACCACCTCAATTCCCTCTGAATGTCAAATCACAGTAGTGAAAATGATCAACCACGGGAAAACTACACGTAACACAGGCTGAAAGTCACTGAACGATGCTTTATAGCATGTAATTTTGTACGCAGTATCAGAGAGACAAGTCTATTAGGATCGTCACTGGCATGTGCGGTTCACAACATTTTGCTTAAATTTGACAATTCGCCTCAGTAGTTGAAATTCTGCGAAAGAATAACCCAAGGGTGAATCAACCACGATGAATCGGTTGAAATTAACACGACAACAGAGCACAATCGTTTATTGTTGGGGTTGCTTGCTCGTAATTCAAAGATAAATCGGAAAAAGTCGTTCAGACAGATTGTACCAGGTGATTTTCTGATAGGAGCAAAGATCTACTTAGGTCTTTTATGGTGTGGAGATGTGCACCTCGACAGCAACGAGTAAAGGTGTCTACCGGTTACAAATCTCTGACGATAGCTGCCTGAGAGTAATTCGTAGTAGATGACACAAATGTCATGTGGATAATCGGACAATGGGTCTTCAGGGATAGCAAACAGAACGCTTTTACGTTTAACGAAATCTCTTGTTGTTAGTTTTGTTAATTCCGACAGGATGTTTGCACGCAATTCCACCACTTCACTGGTAGATTATTAGTTGCAGAATACTGGAAAAGGCGATGCAGTCGCCAAACAATGACACTTGAACAATTGCCGTTGAGGCTCATTTACGGTGACTGAGTGGTTGACGTCCCGGAGATCTGGAGTATTTACGGCTAGAAACAGTGTGAGACGTTCTACACAATCGCGATCAATGGCATCAGTGTGAAGAACTTTTTTCACTCTGACCAAATCAACCTGTTTGCTTCCTTTGATTCGTTCCATATTGCGTGACCCTGCACTAATCACTGCGCTAGACCTCACGTTGAATAAACACTAGATTTGTATACCAAGTTTGCTGAGTATGGAAATGGTAGTATTAGCGCAGCATGCAGAAACAATCTTACCGTCAACATCTGAGGATGACCATTTTAAAAATATTATAACTTCCATTTTAAACACTTATGGACATATTCAGTGCATACTTACAATTCGAGAACTGTGACCATCCAATCAAACAAGGAGTGAACAGGTTACATATTACCTAAACTGTATTTCTCCTTCAATCAGAACGTGAAACACTGGACGAATTGTTGAAGGTCTGGAATGCACAAAACTATGACAAATCGTTCAAAACAGACGACGCACAGTACTGAGAAGTCACTTCACATCCTATGACTTCATTCTAACTGATTCATGCAGTTAAGCAACAGTAGGGAGTTTAGTCGTTAGGGTGTCATATCTAATCGCCGGACTCAAGCTAGGGTCCACTGTTTCCTTAAAAAAATCTTTTATGGATATTATATAGCTATTAGAAGGTCGAACGAAAACAAGGTGACACTATCTCAGCGCTGTTTCGATGACTGTCATGATGGGTTGGCTAGAACAAGTACTATAAGCACGAAAATCTTTTGTAATTTTACACCATGAAGCAATCGCCTTCATGTACCACTGAATCAGATCGAAAACATCGGATAGTATTAACACGCTGTCAGAACGTAGGAAGCGAAGATCTTCGAGGCAAACCAGTCTCGAACTACTAACACCATGTGTAGGATGACCAAACTTGGTATTATTAAGACACCTAGAGTGCTACTTCACGGGCACGAATAACCAAACACAGCAAGAGGGAGAAAAATAGAGGAAACAAACAATTAGCCTAAGCTTCTTACCAGCCACCTTGATCTTTAACTCCTCGTCTAGCAGAAGGTTTTCGGCCTTCAAATCTCGGTGTACGACGCCAGAATTGTGGCAAAAGTCGATTGCACATACGATTTGCCAGAATAATTCACGGGCCTCCTTCTCGCTGAATGCTCGTGACTTGCTTATATGATCTATGTGACAAAGCAAAAGGCAAGTAACCTGAATATACACAAGAAATCCTTAAACAACCATTTAACTGTGGGACAGAACAGATGGCTAAAAAACCGTTAGGTCTAAAGGGTTTCTCCTTCGAAAAGACGCTCCGACGGTACGTAGCTAAGTCACAACACAAACTTTACTATATTTACTCTATATCAGCATCTTTGTAATCAGCGACAGCAGCAGCATATTAGTAGTTGACAGCGATACCTAAAAACTATGCGGTTAAGGGAACAAACAAGAACAGCGTGGATTTAACACAAATAGCAAAAAAGGCACGACTAAATTTATGGAAACCTATGGCTACGGTGTGGTCTTTGGTTTGCTTAAGTTGGCTACATCCGAACAAACAATACTGAGCTGCAAAATCTTGCAAAACAACAAGCTGGGTGGGAGTGAACGTAAGACAGCACTTAATGGATAGCTTCCCAGCGTTTTTTTGTTGTTGGCCCAATTCACTCATACCTCTCTCTCTGCATAGGTAGCTAAACAACAGCAACCTCCTCAACGACACTGAATCCGATTACTAGTCATTTCTCCTGATGCCATCAACTAAAGGACAGGCAGCATACGAGATCTAGTACGCTACCTTGATGCAGTAATCCAGTTTGTGCGCTGTATCGATCCGAAAGGTCATGTTAACAAGCAGTTCGACACTATCAGGTACAACCAAGTCAAACAGGTTCAAGGGAAGTAGGCCTACAGAAAACAATTACACTCAGAAATGGGAAAGTTTAGGTAGTGAAACGTGATACTATACACTATTTTACAGTTGCGACACTGCTGTCGTCCGATTACGGAGGAAAGAAAAGAGAAAAGGTACTCTCAAAAAAGAACGATCTGATGGACCAACGGTTGACCGCGATCACTAGCGTACTATTCAATGCGATCGAAAATCGTTCAGTATCAGTAAAAACTTGATGTGGTTGCGAATGCATCCACTGCGTGCAATATTAATCAGAACCAGATGCCACTGTCTAATCCACTATATCCTCGGACTGCGTAAACCTCGCACTATTTGGAAGACCAGACTGCTGTGTCACTTGCATCGGATGGGGGATCCTAAAAAACAACATGCTGGTGCTTCACAAATCGAACTTTTGAGTCAAAGCTTCGCGTAAGCCCCTCAAGTAAATTCCATATCTTGTCGTCTCGCAGACTATATTTTGAGTTAGAGACTCGGAATGGGGTCTCTCCAGTCAAAACTCTACAGCAGCATAAACGAACTGGAAATATCAGAAGTTATTATTTATCAGACAGTAATATTGTTGTGACATTATCACATTCACGTTCAATTCCGACAGGAAATATTTCTGCTTTTCCTGTACCTTCAGATAACAATAGTTTTCTAAGGCCAAGACGATTGATAAACACTGGCGATGTCAAAATCCGCAGTTTCCGACAAGCAAGTTGCATTGACGAGCACTTTCAAACACGTACAATGTACACTGAAACAAAAAATCGAATCTGTAATTCCAGGATTAATACAACTTGTTTACCTTTAAGATGGCTGTCAACCAAAGTGCTTCCCTCTCAGAGAATCTGATGACGATCGAACCGGATTTCATTGTAAAGTTGGAATAGGAACAACACTGAGCTCTAAACCACAGCAGTGATTGTAGGGTTGAATCCTAGTATAAAGTTCCTTGTGTACTGTCGGATTCAGTATATCAGCTAGTCAGCTGGGATAAATCAGAAAAGCGTTTTGTATTTCATATATCAGCGTGTTATCCGACAGAGTCGTTCGGATGCTACCAAGAGTGCGTTCTATGACGTCCTGTCGACATTCTGAAGTAGACCAAACATTCAGACATTGTCATACTAAGTCAGCGGTTTATTCAGCTACGAAGCGGCTAGGTAAAATGTTCGTGTTCGAGCACAACGCACTGATAACGACAAAACACAGATGCCGATGTTCAAAGATCTCGACATCGCAGAAACCCTCGATCCCCAGTGGTTATACTTTACAGTCGCAATGAGGTTGATGTAACTGCGGTTCAATAAATGTAACGACCAGCCGGTAAGCTAACTGTAACTTTGTCCCTTATCGCGTTGTTTCACAACAGGTCCTGAAGTAAATTTGAATCGTCACAATAAGGGATGTTCATCCTTCACATTTAACCTTTAAGTTTGAATGAGACGTGTTTTTGGTGTCGCACTCCTCCAATTATGTACATATGACCTAATTTCCTACACTGGACATCTCGGTACAATCGCAGAAACTTGTGTAAAAACCTAAGTAACCTGGAAAGCACACCAAACTATGTGTGGCAGTTCGACGCATATATATCCACTTCCAGCATTCGGATAGCATACCTATCAGAGTCCACTATGGTGTGTAGCAGTTAAGCATCAGTATGAACCACTGATGTATTGCTGTCTATGATGATGTGCCGTCTCCCACAAAGCACTGTCTGCCATGTATATGTCCATCACACGGACTGCTGCTGGCATTTCCAAAATATGAGTTTTCAATACTGTCGTTAACATTCATATTGCCCCAGTACAACTATCACTAAAAGAAGTTTGCCTGTAAAAGTGTGTATCCCATACTGAAGACAGAGTTCTAAGTCACATGACGAAATAAAAGTGGAGTGAAAAATCACGATTCTATGATATAATAGAAAAGGATGCAATAGTAAACCGATCGCAGTAGGAAGCGTACAGTTCAAAAACGATTCTATGTGTGTAGTGTAATTTCCACCGAGAGTTGAAAAGGAAATCCTACTAGCAGTCTGTTTTCGCGAGGTGACGAGAATGGTCCTATTTTTCTTAACTGCAGTGAGACATAGGAAGACCGTCAGGGGGTAAACGTTTGTAAATCGGTGGTGTGCAAGTATATTTCGCTTACAAATGATAAAGATAATTTTTAAAAGGTGAACTCCTACTTCACCCACAACGACACTATAAGTTAGTGAAAATCTACTACATTTCAAATGAGCGACTCCCCATGTTTGGGTTGGAGTGCCAAACACGAAACGGCACACTAACCTTGCCTAATACAATCAGGCAGAAGTGTAAGCACCTCGGATTACTTACGAGTGGTAAAGCTATTGATTGCAGTATTATATGCATCAAGTCAATCTTCAGGATGAACACTTCCGCACAGTAGTTACTCCACCTTACCTGAAGGTGACCATTATGAAGACGGAGCACTGTAACGGTTGCGAAAATTTATGATTAGATTGGTCATTCTTCGGACAAAAAGCGGAACATTTCTAGAGGTATGGCCGTAATACGTACTCGTTGACGAATGCAGACTATAACCGTGCGCCGACGAAAAAAACATCTTGGCTTTAATTAATTAATTAGGTAGTTTAGAAGGTTATTAATGGGACTACAATGAATTCACCATGAGTAATCGTTCACAACTCACCGAAAACCTCTCCTCTGCTCGCGTATTCGGTCACCATAAAAATGTTTGACTCATTCTCCATAATGTGATACAAACGGACAATATGCGGGTGCTGACAGCGTTTCATGGCCTCCAGCTCTCGTGAAACTTTGTTCAAATTGTTCGAACCTATGAGATCCTTGTTCATAATCTTGATGGCCACCTAGAAAAGACAGAGCAAGTAACACACTCATATCAGACAATGAGGATGATGCACGTGGACAGCATTAATCGTGCTGCACCAGAAGATCTTCACACTATCCGAAACCCTGACAATTCAACATAAACCAACTTATCAAAATGCTATCGACTTTAATCAGCTTACAAACCATTTGATTATGTCCCGCATTTTTAGATAAAACTGACCATGGATATCTGCGCAAGGTATAATCCATAGTTTATGCACAATCTAGCGAGCTCACTGATAGGTGTTGCGCATCAATTGAGATTTATGTAATATAACATATCGTGGGTTGAATACACTCTACGAAACGGTCTCAAAATACACAGCAGTAGCGTTCGTGCACTCAACAAATTGCTTCTTCTATCATCTAAGTCGTAGGCTGAAGTGTTCACGATAGCCTCAGTTATGAACTATCAACGTATCCAACTGGGAGCCAATGATAACATGCTATGAGCTGTATTACATGTACGTGATGTAATTACCATACGACAATGACAGGACGCGGAGTGCCAATTATAGAACAGGATTGTTGAGAAAATGAGCCAAACAAAATATCTGAGGGTTCAACGAAACGGAAAACGCAGCAGATCGGATTCGTAAGACTGGTCACAACGATCCGACAATCAACAATCACATGATTGATAAGTTTGAAACGGCCCATCCTATGCAAAATAGAAACTTCAGAAATCTGTACAGTGTTCACAAGATGCCTACCGTTGATCCATGATGGTTCCGGAGTGCTGGTGAGGTGCTAGAGGAACACTATGTTAGAATTCATAAGGCCCATCTGCGATTCTCCTGACCGTTTTGCTAACAACTGCGTACAACTGTTCTTCCACAAGATTCACCGGCTTGAACCCATCTTACCTACGGAAATAAATCGTCTGTCAACTGATTCCCTGTTTGTGTGTTCGTTTAAACCGCAGGGATCAATCTAACTGCCAGTGAACAACTCGGAGTCGGGGCAAGAAAATGTTGATGTCAATGATTGATTAAGTGGTGTCCCAAGTTTGATACAGACCATTAAACACAAAGGTCATTCCAAAAGACCACAAGATTGGCTCGTATTTACTCCAACACTGATCACGGAGTTTATACACGAACAAGAACAACAGGTGTACGCGTTGGAGACAAATTTATGAATAGGCAAGATTCTAACCCTGCGGCCGATAAAGGAATGGACAAAGCACAGAGCACCAACCATAAGCCAGTTCCCATAAACGCAGAGCAACACGAATTGCACGATAGCTTGCGTGTGCATACCCGTATATTCCGAGACCTTGATTCATCAGGTATCATCTGTCACTATACGAATGCTACGACGATACACCATTACCGACGGAATCTATATTCAAAAATTTGATCCTGACCTAAGAAAACAAAGAAAATTATCACCACCGACCTCGAATATTCCATACGTTTCTTAATCCTACGGACACAAGTCATCCACAGTCAACGAAAATCCACTAGACCGAAAAAAACGTTATAAAGCAAGCAAACAAAACGCACAATCCCAACAGCAAGAACACAATAAACACTCATCATCATCACATATTCATCACAACAATAGTCAGTAGGAAATAAAACAATTATCACAAAAACGAACCTCGTGCCTTCCATCAGACGACACGAAAAATGTAGTCGGAAAATTGTTTTCCTCCAAGAAAATTAACGCAATTCGATTAGAATGTAGAAAAGAAATCAGATGTGATAAACTACTGTAAAGATCTAGCATGGACAGTAGTAAAATAGTACATAAGAAGGACTATACCACAGTGAGAATTGCATGAAAATCTTAGCAGAGAACCAGGAAACACACGGTCACAATTAGTCACCTCGACGAAAACTAGACAAACAAAGCCATGTGAGTGGATCACGCCAGTCACGCATGCGAACAATAACTTTCCTTGACCAATCTCACTGCTTCTTGCTTCGAACAAAACCACACGTCTACGGCTACCCCCACAATTCGGAAATGTGGACCACAGATCGACCAACACCAGTCAGTACGGCTGGATATTCCTTGAACAATAGATTAACTATCATCGAGATAACCACGTGCAACCTAGATTAGATCGATAATTCTAGGCTGATAATGAGAAAAGTGAACACTTATGCTAAACAAAACCAGCAGATAAGCACAGACACCTTTAAACACATGAAGGAGATTTAAGAGACCGAAATAACAAATTGTACGAATACAATATAAACCACACTCCCATCACAACAGTCCATTCCATGTCGTGGTATGTAGGCAGAATAAGTAAGCGTCGGATGTCGGTATGGTCGACTCGAAACGATAGTTAATTACACTGAGATTTTGATTAGATGACTTTCATGTAGATTACAGAAATCTCGACAAGCAAATCGAGATGGCGATTAGAAAACGGGAGTTGACAATGCAATGTGGGTCATACTTTTTGTCACTCAGATTCGACTTTAACCAGGTTGTGGCCACTGTGTGACAACCTTTGTGAGCCATTTCAGTGTGTATTGTGTTGGATAATCAATTTTATTCGGTAGAATGAATGAACGCTATGTGAGTTTGTTTGAACTGCGTTAATCTGTCGCGCGTTCTTGATCAAGAAAACAATGATTCAGATAAACATGTAGTACTATCCGACAAAAAAAACATCAGGAACATCTTAATGACAATCGATTCAGCACTGTGAGGCAATTTTGGAAACAGAAATGGAGGGACGATAAGTCAGTGTAGCGTTTGTCGTTTAAGGGGTATAAATCTTCCTGTGGTTCTATGGCTTTAAAACTTTAGCATGCCTTCTCATTTCCAAATGTTGTAACATGCTCCACAATACAGATTTACCAGTTAGTAGCCTGTAAGTATAAAAGAACTCGGTGATAACGACACCAATCGATTAGTCACGCAATGGGAGTTCCGACTCCAGTTACCTGGGCGGTACGTGCTACTTAAGGTTGCATAATTTGACAAGAGTAATTATCTTACACACAACGTCGTCTGTATGTAGCGCAATGTATGAAGAACATTCTGGGGCAACACATCCACAATGAAATTGAAAAGAAAGAGGTAAAGACTCTGGCTTGACAGAATAGGCAGCGGATAACCTCTACAGAATCTCTACTGAATAATCCGACGCTCCTACATGGCCAAACAGGTTGGAGAATATCTCGATATTTTCTAAGAACTCACGATAGCGAATGTCAACACTATAAAAACATGGCGGCATGGTGAATCCGAAAATATAAGCGAGCCATTCTGAGCGATCGACGAGGATAGAAAACAGGCTGGACCGAGACCTAGCTGGGCTTTCGTAAGCTGGTCACTATAGTAGGATGCCACATTGATGTTCACATAGTTGCCGAAGAGCCTTGGTTGATCCAGTGAACGAGTGACAAACAATAACAAAAAGAAAACACCCCTGACTGAAGAAACGCTCAAAAATTGCGAAAGCCCCTGGCCAGGTATCACCTTCGAAGAAACAAACCTTTCAGAAACAAACAGGGGAAACTTTTCAGATTGAAATGGACCTAGTCTCTCTCCAGTCTCGTCGGACTGTATTGTTTGCAGGAAAGTTCATTAAGTTATGCAAAGCCTTCCGTGAACCTTTTGAACAACTCGCCCTGATAAGTAGGAACCCAATGTAGCATGTGTTTATAAGTCTGAGTCAGAGGGCACCTTCAAACTGAGGTTGAATAAACAGACGTGATTAACAGCGGTTTTTCTCATCCCTTCGAAGAAATCTACCAATGTTAACAAAAGCCTTCTGAAGGAAGTGGTGGTCAAATTTGATTGAACATAATTCAGAAATAGTAACCGCTGGCTACATAAATTTCAAGAGAGAAAAGAAAGCTGTCCTACAAACCTACAAGACCAAACCTCGAGGATGGCAGACAGAACGACTGATAAGTGGGTGGTGTGGAGAATGTGAACACAGGAATATTTTCATCTGTGATGTGGCAAGAATATCGCGTACTATTGTATATAGAGAAAAGGACATGTTCTGAAGAATGGCGAGTATTTTCGTGCGGGGAAGGCAAAAGAACGTCTGACAACTCTCTCCATTTCATAGTGTAACTAGACGGAAGCGAGTGTTCGTCAACATAGTAAGTAGGGTTTATTTTTTAGTTAATACAACGTAGAGGCATTACTAGTGTCGGCTTCGATCGATGTGAAACCGTCAAAGAACTGCACGAGTGTCCCTTGACAATACTACCAGTATTTGAGGGATCAGAATATTTTAAGATGGTAAGAGTAGTGTTCACGCGACCCAGGAAATTAATCATGAAAACATGTCTATTCAAACAGTTTTTACATAACAAAATTGTGTTGTTCAGAGTGTCACGTACATATTAAAAGTGATTCTATGGGATTAAAATATTCATCATCCCGTAAAAGAACCTCCACTGATTACAAAAACTCGGGCTTCCTAAAACGTATGAAAGCAAGGTACTGGATACTTTAACTATACACGTTCACCTAGTTAAACATTTTACGAAACACTTGGGTAATGCGGTGTCACCATATTTGTGAAAACATTCAGGACGATCACTAATAAGTAGATCACCTTCATTTTGGTCAAGATGTGCCTTCCCAATTTCACCACGGCGAAATTGCCACGGCCTAGTGTCGGCCCCAATTCATACGGTCCGACTCGAGATGGTTTGTAGACAGTTGAACCAAGAACGCCTGTCCACGACGATGTTGTCGTGCAGCCAGAAGAATCCAGTGGGTCATTTGGAACATGTACTGAGGCCTCGCCGAAAGACTGCACTGCATCGGACAAATCCGAAGGACCATTGGCAGAATGGGGATCCCACTTAGCTAAAAATGCGAAGAATTGCAAACGAACAGTAAAGTATAAAAAAAATGGAGACTAAGCAGGTTCATTCGCCTAGTCTTTGACAGGCGTTCACTCAGATGACTGGACTACGTGGTAAGGATGTCCACGCGATGAGGACTAAAATAAGGTGCAACATAAATGAAGGCTGATTTGGAGTAAAAAAATGAAAAGTTACCGGTAGATGAGCCAGGTTGGGGTCTCCAGGTGAAAGGGAAAATGGTAACGGACAGGATTTCGTAGCGTGGACGTTGCCATAGCGTAACTTAGTTGTCTAGATAGCAAGGACCACCAACGTGTGACTATATGGGCCCAACAGACTCTGAGGCTATGAAATACAACCTTTTCCCCTTGTCTGTTGTCATGGCGACGAAGAGAGGCTGAGAGGATTGTCAATGACAACATTGAATTCAAGCAGTAGACATACAAATCCGTTTGGTAATATGCACAGCTGCTCTATAAATATGGCGGGAACAATTATCGTTGTTGGAGTGAATAAAAACTGTTAACCGATCCAATCAGATAAAAGAAATGTTCACCCTGAGTGAGGAGGGACAAACATACCTTTCTCCAGTTGTTGAAACAACAATCGAGAAGACTGTAGCAAACCAGCAGAGTGAACAGGACAGACAAGGCCTGCAAGGAAATTAACGACAAATGTACCATGAAAAATCAACTACTAAGAAACATACGTCTTCATAGTGTCAAGTTATATTAAATTTCATCACCGGGCAACTACTGCCGTGTAATACAGCAGATCATTATCATCACCATAGACAGCAATACATCAGTCGTTCACACTGATGCTTAACTGCTACATAACCAAGAAAAAGAAACAAACCCTGCTTAGGAAGAGAGAAGAAAAAAGGGAGAGGAGAGGGGACCTAGTCACTAAAAATAGCCACGTCTCCACTCAAACATACAACATCAAGGCGCCTACACCTCGCAAACAAACAAACGAGCTGTAAGTGAAAGTAAGGCGTCATCAGCAAGACAGCTTCCTCACGGCTTTCACTGCCCCCACGTCATTAAGTGCACTCACTTCACAAACAACTTGGATAAACAACAACAACATTCACGCCACTGAGCTCGGTTAGCCGCCATTTCACCTAACGTCTCAAGCCTTCGACTCTGCGAGTCACGAGGGGTTCAACCCGAGGGACGAACCCGATCTACAGTGTCCAAACCCTTCGTGAACGATTTCATTTATCTACGCCAGGTCATCATCTGTCCACCTCGTACCTTACGCCAATCGGCCGCAGCGTTGTCAAACAGTGCTCGGTGTGGCAAACGACTAGCTGGCATCCTTAGTACATGGACTAACCATCTAAGTCTGTGTAAATCTAGTGACTGAAAAAAAGAACTCGTTTGACAATCAATGCCAAACACCGGCTTCCTAACCTCCTCCTGATTTACTCGTTGGTGTCACCCAATACGAGTGATTGAACGCAGATATCGGTGGTCAAACACCTGAAAAAGGTTCACGTCTTCTACCCTGAGGAGCCATGTTTCGTTGCCGTAAAGTAATGCAGCATTCACTGTTGTCTGATATACGCGACCTTTAAGTTTCAGAGAGATACCCTTCTGTCACCATAAGTGCCTCAGATTAGTAAACACCGCCCTAGCATTTGAAATACGCGCCTCTATTTCATTCCCTACACCTCCGCCGCCACCGCTGACGTAGCTTCCCAGATATACAGACCGATCAACAACCTCCATGACTTCATAATCTAACAATAAACCTACGTAATCACAGCAATCTTGCATAAGCACTTTGCATTTCGAGGCTGCAAAGCGCATTCCGAAGTACTTAGCAGAACGCGGAATTGCGTTCAGCGTTGATTGTGCCGCTTGAAAGTTGTCGAACAACAACACCTTATCGTCAGCATAATCAAGATCAGTCAGTCTTCCACTAGGTAGGAGGTCCACACCGGTATCATTTGAGTGCCGCAGACAGTCAGATCACATGTGAGGTCAGAGTGATATCGTCAAGCTATCCAGACCGATATAGAAATAGTCGGAGTAACCAAGGTGTGAATCCGCAGCAATGATTGATAGTCAGAGT
Organism: Paragonimus heterotremus; assembly: GCA_013368495.1. Lineage (NCBI taxonomy): Eukaryota > Metazoa > Platyhelminthes > Trematoda > Plagiorchiida > Troglotrematidae > Paragonimus > Paragonimus heterotremus. The sequence goes on from LUCH01001531.1 coordinate 88,674, forward strand.
AGTAACCGCTGGGCTACCTCGTCTTAGTGTGTAATGCAAGTGAATCCCACGCGCCAAACAAGATGAGGAGCAACAGCTTCAGCTGCCAGTATGACAAAATATTTGATTAGCCGACTACTAAAACACGCAACTGAAGGTTAAAAACCCGACTACAGCAACTACTCTTACTTACAAACAGGGCACGAAATTCGCCGAAGGAAGTAAAATAAATGTGATCGCCGATAAAGCACAGTCTCATCACCGTAATAACTCCATTACGCATTCATTGCATTATTCACTATTCGCCTTCCTGGACTTACATCGAGTCGCAGTATCACTGAAATAGAAACCATATGCTGCACCGCTAATGCGATCGGAGGTCAGTCACGCAAAAGGGCAATTGAGTCGGCAGCACACAGGACTAGACGGGTGACCACTGGTTAAGATTACGCTGAGTCGGTTAAAACGAGTTGTGAAGACGTGGTGAGTGAAGTTATTTAAACGACATATCTGAAAGCACTGAGTGTTGCACGAGCCGGTATCACAGGGATCGAAAGAAATAGGGATTATAGGACTCCTGTAAATGAGCATTCCAAAAAATACAGCCGATGAAGAGGACCAACTGTTCCTAGGAGTTGCGATAGCGAATTCACCTACTGATGGACCAACGTTGGAGTTTTCAGTGCCTTTGAGAATCATTGTTTGGTCGACTCGAATGTCACGGTCCAACACCAGCAACAAATTCAGCTGGCCACTTGTCGAAACATTGATACCGACAGCCAAATTTCCTGTCAGTGTCAAGCAACTCTGTTCATACGACAGGTGCAGAAGTTAGTCACCAACCCAGAAATACTGCAGATTCTTGTGCGCATTAAAGAGCAATTACTGTTTCGTGATCAGTGCCTACTGAAGTTACGAAGGTGACGGGATTGACCAGTAAATCTACCAGAAACAGATATCCCGGTGGAATATTCTGTACGCGGCCACACATTATTTCCATTCTGGAATTTCAGCGTTTTTATTTTCGGTTTTGGCCCCGCGTATATACTTGGGCAGTCCGGCAGTAACCAATCCCCAGTAGTCGTGAATATCACAAGACAACAAACACGTTGTGGCGTAAAAGGCGGAAACATTAATCCTCAATACGCGCATACGATCAGTGGTTTAGTGACCAAGAGCACCGATTGGTACCACGCCAGTGACCAGTTCGAATTGCAGTCCTATCTGCAGTAATACCTACTGAGTCCAATCTTAGAGTTCATTAGATTTATGAGAGAACACGGCCACCAAGTTCCACTCTCGCGGTTTTGACTAGTATCAATGTAGGCATCAGGACGCAACTACACCAAACAGCTTTCCGATCGAAGTCATACAGAGTACAATGACGTGCACTCAAACTGCCGCGCAGCTGTTACCAGTTTCGTCCTTGTTTAGAATGAGCGAAAAGGGTTGGAGCAAGCGACATCCGAATCACCGACATCCTACTTATTGAGAACCGAGGCAATATCGACTATGGTCCACTGGGCTTCGTTTGTGACGGAGTGACTTAGGTGATAGGCAAGTATGTGTACACGTGCGGTTTGTTGATACACTAACTCAAATGTTCGAATATCAGCTTGACAATCCTTTTATCTGATGAGTCCAAACTATGGTGAGACTGATCAGAGAACGTAGACTAGCGAATAACAATCGAGAAACATGAATTGTGTGCACAACTATTTAGACAAAACGACACTTTACAAATTCATTACACATACGGCCATCGTTTACAAACCGCTGTAATGTAACTACCACAGGCAATGAAAACAAGGAACATCCAGGAATCGGGAAGGTTCATGCACGGTCCCAAATGTATGCGAATTAGCACCGCCAAACGGTCAACAAGAAAAGATGATCATTCGCTGCCACTTAAGGTTATCGTTCTGTTCAAGTAACCAATCGGAAAAGTGTGATTCAGTCGGTGCCGAAAATCATTCTCAGAAAAGGAAAAGAGCGTAGAATACAATGTGGAAACGTACAAGGCCAAAGCGACTGCGGCAACCTGTTTATGAGATGCGAACTGGCAAGTTGACCTTCAACATTCCTGTTCAAATCAGCAATCTGTGCCTTGGAAGTTGTAAGCAGCGCCGCTGCAGAAAGTGTGGATGGAACTTCAGCGGAGTTCACCAGGTGGGTCAGGTTCAGGTTAGCAGTCGGTACTGAAGGCTGACTGCTATAACACGCCGGGGTTTCACCAGGTTCACTGGAATCTTTTGATTTAACAACAGCAGATGTTTGAGCTGCGTACTGTTGCTGCAAAGTGGACAACAGAGCGGCGAAATGTAGCTGACATTGACGTTGTGTCGCTGGGGTGTTCATCAGACCTCGTCGTGTACCCGTGGTGTTTGTTGGCATGGTCGGAAGTGGATGTAAATCTACGCTACCAAACCGTCGTTCACGTGCTTCCGTCTCCTCTGTGGAAGATGAAGCGCTGCTACTAAACCGAGCGCCACGATGACCACTCGTTTTGGAGCTTCCGCGGGCCGATTTCCCGCTGCTTAAGCTACCACCTCCACTGGTTCCGATGCTCATTGCTGTCGTGCCACTGGTCGAACTACTACTTCCCTGACTCCGTTGGGCTGTTGGTGGAGGTGGCGGCGGATGCTTACGCGGTGATTGCATTTCATCGAAAGGATGCGTTTCAGAAGCCGGCAGCCTACAAGAAATGGCAAATGGTTGAGCGTCACTCAGTATTCCTCCTAGAATGTCCATTCAAGTTAAAATCAGCAAGTAACCAAGGACACATGACTGTTGAGAATAAAGTAGTTCCGGGTGATGGTTTTGATGTTTGGTTGGTCGTCAAACTCGGCGAACAATCGAACATCACAACCAAAGATACACCTGGCTTAGTCACACCTGCACAGTGTAGTAAAAAAAGTGGGAGAGAACGAATTGGAATAATAATTTTCAGCCGCTTGCAGAGCTTGTCAACAAATTGATTATTATGCATGAATGTCTATATCGTGACTTTATGAATTAAATCTCATTCCTTATCTTCATCTCCAAACTGATCGTTTTTATTCTTGTGATGTGATAAGTAAACACTAACAATGACCACCGATGCTGAACCACCGAATGTGACACGGGTTATTGCATAGCCTGGATGGCTGACAAAATGTCACTTATTGTGAGGTGAATTGGGTTTTAGTAAACAACATTTATGTAGAAGTCAGAGGAGAACCGTGCAAATTTACCTGAGGAATAAGCCGATGAAGACTGAAGTGCTGTAGATTCGACTGAAAATTGAATTCCCCATAAAACAAACACCATGCCGGCTTCTTGATGGTGCTACGAGAAGGCGTGAAGCGCACCCATGTTGTCAGCACAAGAAGGTGTGCTGGAATTATCATAGAGAATCACGTACTTACAAAACACGCATGCCTCATTTTGCGTAAAACGAAGCAGTTGTATCTTGGGATGAGAAAAAACAAGTCCGACCCCACGAGTCGTCCCCGAGCAAAATCTGAAGAAAAAGCGCTTCACCTCAAAAATGCTCAGAGTTTGAACCATGTTGATTGGCCAGACATGTTATCTTTGTGAGAAAATGTGATTCTCATCCAGAATGGATATCTAATTTGTTTTACCTACAAACACTCTAAACTGCTCAACTCCCGACCAGCTCTCACAAAAGAACTGCGGAAACCTGTGAGACGACATAGCACTCTTCACGGAATTAAGAAAGCAGCATTAAGTCGCACTTATAGGTCAGCCAAGCTCATTGTGCTGCACCGAACAACTAGTATCGAATCAATTCCGAGATAGGACCTGGTGCTCATACTCGCCAAATCAAACATTATTTATGAATCAACCTGTACCAGCGATTTGCAGTACGTCAGCCGCACGATGATGACACTGCACACTCGGATCTCCGAACACCTCCCCAAATGGCTTTTGAGTACCAGAAGTGGAACTACAATGAGTGCAATTACAACAAATTTACGGGAATTTGATTATCGAGTGAACTCCAGTAAAGTATTCCGCATTATTTATTACACAATGAAAAAACACGCTTTAGCTGTTTTCGGAGCGCTTGCTATACGCCGTTATGCGTTCAGAAACAGATGATAATGAACTTACCACAACCTTGGTAATATCTTACATAAACTGATTGTTCTCTCTATTCTTATTATTCTATCCTTAATCTTTGTTTCCATTTCACATCTACATCCGTATCTACGATTCTTACTTTCGATCACATGACTAAATGATGATTGGTCACTTCTAAACTTTCGCGCGCAGGAGCTCACACGTCCGAATGTGTGCACATCATTTCATATACGTAATTGAAAAGAGCGAACGAAACAGTGTTTTAACATATAGCTTGCATAACAATTGAGGCGGCCTTCAAAACGGGTTATGTATGCTTTTTCTGCTAACTTGGCGTGGTGGTCAGGCTTGTGTGTTGCTTTGATCCGGCGGGCTGTACTGACTGCGACCTCGGTCGTTGAGGTTCAACCATGTCAGATTGGCCATAGGGGAGCAGCCAAACAAAAGGCAGATGCGTCCGTTGTGAGGCGTTCGTTGTGTACGGTGTGAGTGTATTATGTTTTGGTTCGGTTTGTTATTTTCTTTTTTGCTTGATCTGGTCCTCTGTTGGTGTGATTGGTTTCTCTGTGAAGCATCATCTCTGTGTGAATGTGCCGAATTTCTTGGGTTGCGACTGTCGAGCCTGTTCTGGATGGTTGATGCTGATGCATATGTGTGCGCGTGTGTTACCTGCTGCCTTGCGGTACAGGCTTTTGAGTCAAAGGTTTTAGTTGAGAGCCCCAATCGCTCTCCTGTCTAGGTCTGGGCGTCCTGGCAGTATCCTAAACCCACAAAACCATTACTTTACAACAAAAACCAAATACCATACTGCATCGGCCGTCGCACAAGATAAATCTGCTGCAAATGGGTAGATAGGGTGGATAGGCGAAAATATGCTACTGCCAATCGCTCACCCTCATACTCTCTCCACAATGTTAATCCCCGAGCAAATTATGCTCACTCAAGTTTCAGTAACCTGAAGAGCAACCGATACAGGTCCGGAGACGTAAGACGCCCTGTGTTGGAGCATGGAATGTGCGCACGCTGCTGGATCAATGCGGCTCCAGCGGACGGCCAGAACGGCGCACTGCACTGGTCGCGATGGAACTACGTCGCTATGGGATCGACGTAACAGCCTTGAACGAGACAAGGGTTGCAGACCAAGGATAGGTAACCCGACAAACGATGTTCGGAGCACGGTGTCTGTTCTGCAGTCGCCGATCGCATCAATGCTCTGATGATAGGCGAACCGCACAACATCAACCCTCGAACACTGTCTATGCGCCTGCGACCCGGTTGAAGTAAGTGCGCCACGCTTGTAAGAGTTTACGGTCCGACTATGTGTCATACTGATTATACAAAGGACCGGTTTTATGATCAGCTGTCCGCCACAGTCCGGTCGGCACCGGTTAGTGGCTGACTGTTAGTTCTGAGTGACTTGAACACACGTGTTGTGCGGGACTCGGCGGCCTGGCCGAGAGTCCTCGGACCCTACGGTATCGGTTCAGTCAATGAGAACGGTGATCGTCTGTTCCATCTGTGTGTTACTCACGAGCTGACTATCACGAACACTGGATTTCAGCTGGATGCGAATGACATCACACCCACGAAGCGGTCATCACCATTTATTTGATTATGTGATTGTGTGACAGCGCGACATTCGTGAAGTGCGTATCACGTGAGTGGTGCGTGGCGGTGAATGTAGCACCGACTGGTCAGGACTAAATTATTTATCCATGTGCGCAAGTCTGTCTATTGTAGATCTTCCGGACAGCTGCACAAGTTGGATATCACACGACTGGAAAACTGCGAGAAGAAGATTGCTTTTCAATGTGCAGTTGCCGACGTTCCGAAGTATCCGCCGTCAACTGGCCGAGCGTGTTCGCGAAATCAAGGACAACTGGTGGATGAAACAGGGCGAGCGAATGCAGGGTTTCGCAGATCGTCGACAGCATAAGGAGTTCTACGATTCGCTCAAAGCGATATTCGACCCATCTATCCAGTTCACTAAAGCACTGGTAGATGCAGACACCGGCTGTTCGTGCAACCAGCCAGAGAACATCATGGAGGTCTGGCGCAAACACTTTGGTAGCCTACTAAATCGTTCTGCTATCATTGATTGGATGACCATGAACAGTCTGCCGCAACAGGCCATCAAGCCTTCACTTGCTCTCGCTCCTGATTTACTAGAATTGCAGAGGGAGATTGGTCAACTTCGCAACGATAAGGCTGTAGTCGAAATCCTGCGGAATGGCTGGCCGGCGATGGAACGTGCACTGCTCTAGCTGGTTCACTCCATCTGGGAGCACGAGGTGATGCCACGAGATTTCAAGGATGCTGTGATAGTACCTTTGTTTAAAGGTAAGGGTAAAAAGCAATGCCCCGACAGCTATCGGGGCATCAGTCTGCTGAGCTGCGCAGGCAAGGTGCTTGCCAGAATTCTTCTGAACCGACTGCATTCGGATGTCTTAGAGGCCAATGTTTCCGGAGAGCAATGCGGATTCCGGCCGAATCGGAGTACGATCGACCTGGTGTTCGCTGCTCGACAGCTTCAGGAGAAGTGCCGGGAACGCAACCAGCCCCTCTATGCCCTCTACGTAGAATTCACCGAGGCATTCGATTCTGTGAGCCGCGAGGCGCTGTGGACGGTGCTTGGTAAGTTTGGATGTCCAGGTAAGTTTGACAATTTGATTAGATTGCTGCATTTGGGCATGAGGGCAAAGGTGCTATCGTGTGAATCTACCTCTGATGACTTTGACATTGTCACTAACATAGAAATGGGTTGTGTCCTAGCCCCAGCCATACTTAGTTTATTTTTTACTGCCACGCTAGCAGTTGTTCCTCAGGATTCGGTGGAGAACGCCGTTAAGGTTGCATATAGCACGGACCGACGCCTACTGAGTATTCCGCGTTCCGGCTGCACACCCCAACGATGCGCACGCTTCTCTTTGCAGATGACAGCGGGCTGTTTGCTCACAGCGAGGGCGAACTACAGCGATTGGCCACGGCTTTCGCGAACGCGGCATCCAAGTTTGGATTGGATATTAACACAGGTAAGACATTTTCTTTCTTTCAGCCTTCTCCGGGCGGAGGTGCTGTCTGTGCACCTTCACCCCAAATTTGCATCAACAGAGATATTGTCGACAACTACACAGATTTGTGCTGGATGGGCAGCAACCTGTCCACTGATCTGTCCGTGGGCCGCGAGTTGAGAGCTCGTGTAGCAAAAGCTAGTACTGCTTTCGGACGTCTTGAAAGACGTGTTTGGAAGAACCACAGCCTGAAGCCGAGCACTAAGCTCTTTGTCTACCGCTTAGTGGTGTTGTGTATACTGCTGTACGGCAGTGAAACGTGGACGTTGTATCAGCGGAACGTGCGTCATCTGAGCCACTTTCATTTGCAATGTCTAAGACGCATCTTGGGTATTTGGTGGTCGGACATGATACCAAACACTGAGTTACTGCGACGAGCGGACATGAAGGGGATGGAAGCCTTGCTGATGTTGAATCAGCTTCGGTGACTGGGTCACGTCCGTTGGGTGGGCGACGACCGTATTCCATAGCAGGTGCTGTATGGACAACAAAGATCAGGTGAGCGAAATCCTGGTGGTCAGAAGCTGAGATACCAGGATGCTGTGCAGTTAAGTCTTTCACATTGTAACATTGATTTTAGATGTTGGGAAGATCTGGCACTAAACCGGACTGCCTGGAGGAATACAATTCGGACGGGCGTCCGCGAGTTTAACGAGCAGTTATTGCGCGGCCGAGAACGAAATCGCGCGATACGCAAGGGAAGCATAGGTGCCATAGGTCGTGGTGGCATGACTTAATGGCGTTGCGATGTGTGCGGCCGCGAATGCGCTGGCCGTTTGGGATTAGTAGGTCACCAGCGTACTCATAGTGCACCGTCGACTAAAAGACAACGAGTAGGTTAGGCTCAGGTAGGTCATATCAGTATATCCATTCTACTTATTGCATCGACCAAAACTATGGTCGTTGAGCAACTAATCCACTCCTCTTTTCAGAAACTTGATTGTCTGTACTCTTCTACCCGTTCTTTTCTTAAGTTTTGTAGGTATGTTGAATGATGAATCGTTTGTCTGATCTTTTCGTAGTTTAACTATGAGTTTTGTTTTTCAACTTTATCGTTTTCGGATTGCACTAGCATGCACTCGTAAACTTAAATGCTTCTTGTATTACATTTTACATATCTTTCTTCCTAGTACAGATCTTGTCATTGCAGACTCTCTCTGTTTGCTTTCCGAGAGATAAGAGTTTCCTTTTCGTGCTGGGCATTCAATTGGCTAACCGGCATTGGCCAGTTGGACACAAAGGCCTCACTCACACACCTACTGCTCTTATTCCTTCGAGTTTACACCGAATAGGTGGGGTGTGAGTAGAACCGCAAGTGGTGCAGCGCAATCCACTTGGGGTGATGGTTCAAAGCGCAAGCGTCCTTTGGCTTCGATCACTGTGACAGGCCAATCCGTTTTGGATGCCGCCAATCAATACATGAAGGCTTTCGTAGACAGCGCTGTCCAAATATCCCGTGAACTTTACTCGGCTAACACCAAACCGACAACAGCACAGATTTATGAATCAATCTCTTTAGTGAAGGACACAGATGTACCGCGTGAATCGGAAAAAACAATAGGAATAAGTAGTCAATTTCGACTACTTTCCATTTCAAGAACAAGGTACGCAAGATTCCCATTTATGACCCGTAACCACAAATATTTCAAACGTTTCCTAATCTTACGGACACAAGCCATCCACAATCAACGAAAATCCACTAGACCGAAAAAAACGTTATAAAGCAAGCAAACAAAACGCACAATCCCAACAGCAAGAACATAATCAACACTCATCATCATCACATATTCATCACAACAATAGTCAGAAGGAAATAAAACAATTATCACAAAAACGAACCTCGTGCCTTCCATCAGATGACACGAAAAATGTAGTCGGAAAATTGTTTTCCTCCAAGAAAATTAACGCAATTCGATTAGAATGTAGAAAAGAAATCAGATGTGATAAACTACTGTAAAGATCTAGCATGGACAGTAGTAAAATAGTACATAAGAAGGACTATACCACAGTGAGAATTGCATGAAAATCTTAGCAGAGAACCAGGAAACACACGGTCACAATTAGTCACCTCGACGAAAACTAGACAAACAAAGCCATGTGAGTGGATCACGCCAGTCACGCATGCGAACAATAACTTTCCTTGACCAATCTCACTGCTTCTTGCTTCGAACAAAACCACACGTCTACGGCTACCCCCACAATTCGGAAATGTGGACCACAGATCGACCAACACCAGTCAGTACGGCTGGATATTCCTTGAACAATAGATTAACTATCATCGAGATAACCACGTGCAACCTAGATTAGATCGATAATTCTAGGCTGATAATGAGAAAAGTGAACACTTATGCTAAACAAAACCAGCAGATAAGCACAGACACCTTTAAACACATGAAGGAGATTTAAGAGACCGAAATAACAAATTGTACGAATACAATATAAACCACACTCCCATCACAACAGTCCATTCCATGTCGTGGTATGTAGGCAGAATAAGTAAGCGTCGGATGTCGGTATGGTCGACTCGAAACGATAGTTAATTACACTGAGATTTTGATTAGATGACTTTCATGTAGATTACAGAAATCTCGACAAGCAAATCGAGATGGCGATTAGAAAACGGGAGTTGACAATGCAATGTGGGTCAGGTTCCAGATAAGACTGTCTTTCTATTCAACAAGGTAAATAATTATTCATACTTTTTGTCACTCAGATTCGACTTTAACCAGGTTGTGGCCACTGTATGACTACCTGTGTGAGCCATTTCAGTGTGTACTGTGTTGGATAATCTTTTTTTTCGGTAGAATGAATGAACGCTATGAGACTTTTTATTTGAACTGCGTCAGTTTGTGACATTGTGGAACAAGAAAATAATAGTTCAAACGCACACTTTACTCTGTTCGATAGGAAACATCAGCAACATTCCAGTAATAACTTTTTCAACTTCACAGGAATATTTTTGGGAACTGAAATACAGAGATGTGGCGTTTGTCTTTTGAGGGGTAAAGTATCTTTCGCGTGGAATGAATACCGTCAAACTGTCCAGAGGACTAGGGGAACAATTGAAAGAACTCATGTTCATCTTCACGGCCTTATGACTGATTGCCTGAGGTGTTAACACTGAAATACCGTGTGTTCTGCTTGCATTAAACAAGGCGTTAAGCACAAATACATGAAACTACAAGTTGTCCACATGTTTCATATATCACCATCAGCGTTATTAAACCTAGCAGACATACGCAGTTGGTCCCAGTATTCAATAACAGAGTGGTGGAGGGTAGGTTCAATCTTGATGGATCTCACCAACATCATGAACGCCTGAGACTGGAGCTCAAACGTTGTGAGTGTCATAACAATAGTGCGGACACTTATCCATGAGACCAGGGAGTGGAGTTCAGTCAATGGGAGGAAGAAATGTAGCAGTTAGATAAATTGATTCGTACACTTTCTTAAAACTTCCTGAGCAAGTGTTAAGACTATACTTTTTATACTTACTCAGAGGTTGTGGATACAAATATTTCGTATGTATGATGCTTATAAGGTCTAACAAAACAGAAATAGGTGTCTACCACTACGCCAGCGGCCACTAAGACCAACGGTTTGTAAAAGTCTTTATCAATCATTCGCAAACCGTGATGGATGCTTGGTGGTTTGTAGACCAACCACAAATGGATGATTGACTTTAGCTTATGGTAAAAGATGTCACAAATAGGAAGAATCAACTCATAAACGACTTCTTGAATTTCGAATAGCACTAGAGCTATGTGGTTTGCTGGAATGATAGCTGTTTACAGAGTATTGCCCCCATTTGATGCAATACTTGAATCCTTGTAAATTCGTGAACTGAATCTTTCTAGACAAGGCGAACGGTAGATTACTGTTCGATTAGCGCTTCCAAGTAAAGATGTAGGCTGTTAATGATCACTCGACCAGAATTGAAGCGAACGTGTTAATTGACCGCGCACAGATGGCTACAGAAACTAAATAACTAAATGTTGCAAGAACACCGGAAAAATTAATCCACATGGGTCAACTCCGAAACTACACATTTTTATGGGCACGCTATATTCGTGAGTGTTAACAGTCAATTAAGAGAATAATGACATCTGCAAGAGGTCATGCAGTCTGCGCTATTGCAACGGCAACAGTATGATAGGAAGCTATTATTAAGATTGAAATCGTATTGTGGAAGTTAGCAAAACATCATTTGAAACGTCATACACACGGGTTTGTGAATGTCATAACTTTCCAAAAACGACGGTGTTCACCTAGGGAGGACTGCTGTGACAAAACGAGAATCGAGCGAAGGAATCCTATTCAAATATTTATCTAACCATTCATTCATGACAGCCAAGAGCCTGAGGAGAAATTACTGTGGCTGAGACCACCGCACACACTGGGTACAAAGTTAAGCAGAGTTAGAAATGTTGTGGATGTAGACACACCACAGACTGCAACATGCTGCCACCTTGAATATCACAAATAACCAGCGACTTAATTGACCATGAGGATCCTCTATTAGCAGGAGACACCAAACCACTTTATTCAACGGAACTGTTAAGGTTTTCAAAGTGCACGAACAAGCGGTTGCCTGACCATTACGCAATTATACTGAACCGTTTGTGATTTCAGTAAATAAAACCCGATGCGGCAAACGCTCAGTTGACATGTAGAGTACTCTGCCCAATCACCGCAACCTGTGTAACCAGACTACTTGTCAATTTACCGCATATCTCCAGCGTTCTGAAATAAGCGCTGGCGAATAGTCGCCTAACTCACAGGATCATCCAGCTTGAAATGAGCTAACTGAAGGAGATCACGAAAGTCAGATATCTTCAACGCGAACAAGAAACATTTCCGAACCAAGAAGGAAAACAGAAGGGAAACAAGGGCTATAGACTCTACAATTTCAGCGACAAAGGATACAGACTAAAGGAAATAATTGCCTTCATAACGCTCGCTGATAACTCATCTGTGATATTAAAAGCTGACAAGATGTGAAACGACCCACAGTTTCAAGTGGATTGCCTTCGATGAAGAATGTTGCAGTGGCAATACTTCGGTCTTAAGACGGCACTTTGCAATAAGATGATGCGAAGCTCACTTCACATAAATCAACTCGGTCAGTCATCATGTTTAGCACGGTCTGCGTGACTTCGGCAGAAAGGCCAAGCTACATAATGCCATCCGAACACCGGAGCGCCAGTCAACTTAGTGCCAGGAAGAAACCGAAGCTAAAGCTTACTGGATACCTCAAGTGCACCTTCCAGCATATTGTCCATGACAGACCTGAACAAAAAGGGGAAGATCGGACACTCTTGGTAAACACTACTAAACTTGAGGGACTCCCAAAACAGTTTTCCACAATATCTCATTGTTGGAAATAGGCACATTTTCCCAAAAATTAGCCTTATATGCAAAGAAAATGGATTTCTTCATTTTCTGGGAGTTTGAACGGCCGCCAGAATTCTGGAACACCCGAGAACTTGCGCTCGCTTCTGATTGGTCCGTTCGGCGACCTAGGTCCAAGGCCGCCCCAAACCTATAAATACAGTTGCTGTAAACCGCTATTTTGCCTTCGGGATGAGCAGCAAATAAAGCTTGTTTGAAGGCCATCTTTTTCCTTACTTGTTGGGAGGTTCTAAGCTGCGAGATTTGCGTTCCCATTTTTGAGCTCTGATTTTCGTACCGTTTTGCAATATCGTTGCGTTCGTTCGTGATAGAGATACTGCTCGCGGTCTTGCATTTGTTCTTGTCTTTTCTCTATCAGGTGGGGTCGTAACACTCATCCTGCTTGCAGAGAGAGCACACAGTGCACTTAATCAATCTGTGAATTCCCCTTGAACTTTCTTCCGAGAGGTAACGTTATGAGCAGCCGGAAAGAAAACAGCCTTTAGATCTAAAATGACAACGACGGTTGGCCGCCTGAAACAATGTCAATGACGTAATACATGCCGAGAGGTTAAAGTTCAGTTAATGCAACTTCGACCTGATAGAAATCCCACGTTATTAACGAGTATGACTTTTCCTAAGTTCGGCAAGTCGACGTACTACAAAACCCGTGAGTAGTTTGGATGTGATAAATACTAGACTGCCTAGTGTGGTGGGCTGTCAGGCAGGCGGTGCGAGCATTCTAACTCACGATGGAACACCTCAACACAAGGGGAGGTGCGTTCAAAAACCCACCGCGAGTGTGTGGAGGACGGCGTGGGCGACCGGATGAGTCATCGCTCGACCGGATCGGACCAACGGGCGATACGTGGCAGGCGAAATAGAATGGATGACCAAATTGAAGGCGCGATTATTCCAACACTCTCAGGAATATCTCGGTATGGATGTGGAGTATGGTCAAAGCCCACAGTGGATGGACGGAGGACAGCACGAGCGACCGGACAAGCCATCGCTCAAAGAAATCGGATCAACGGACGAGGACTAGCGGGCGGAAAACCCCCGGATAGGAGGCGTAAATCACACACCTAAACCGGGTAGAAGTGCACACGACGTATGAGCGGAAACTGGGGGGTGTTGTGGACTAGAATTGTGATGCAAAATCGCGAGCGCACGTGTGGCATGGGAACTAGCGAGTTGGATAATAGAGATTATGCTTTATTGAACGCCTTTTCGCTACACTAGGTAGTTGTCACATACTTTAGGCTACCTTCTTGAAAATAGGAATTACTATTGATAAGTATCAATCACGATGTACCATTTCAGCTTCCAAAACCGTCCCAAGCAATTTCGTCGGTCTTTACGCCAACACCTTTCTACCACTCTTGGAAAGCGGACAGGACTGGCACAGGAGACTTGCTATACTTCAACAAATTAAAGCTAGAAGTAACTTCAGTTTCTGACGGCAAATTTATTAGAAATAAAAACCTGACCTTCCGGGCCTCGTAGTTTGTATGTTCAGGTTTCGATCAGCCAAACCCTTTCTCGAAATGTTCAGCATATCACACTGGTCGATAATAAGGGAACTAGTTTTTCGAGTAAAGCCCCATTAACACAAACGTGACGGTCAACTACACCGCGATTCAGGGAAAATAGCTCTCTGCCATTCTTAGACAAAGTATGGTTCGCTGTACCTTTTTCGACTGTTCAAACAGGTAACGCACACAGCCGTTGCGCAAACTGTTGGCCTGTTTAGCCATCCACGGTCACTGTCGTATTCAGAGCCAGTGAAACGAAATGATACCTCCTCATAAGGCTCACTAACGTAACAGAAATCCACAGCCCCTTCTGATTAATGCCTATTTACAAGTTTTCATAACTGTGTAGTGAGATCACCTTCGACGTCCCTAAAATCCTAAACTCCCTGTGCCGTGAGAGTTGCCTTGCCAGTACCACCGCGTCAGTTCACATTACCTCGCGAATGTAAATTTACTACAAACCACTAACATCAAGGTTAGTGTGTTGGCGTAAGTATCGCAGTTTTGCTTATAGCTGTATAAAGAATCTGCGCCATCTCCACCGTTGTAGGCTGCATTCACTAGGATAACAGTGTTTTAGCTACTACCGTTAGGAACGCCGCCCAACTAGACTGACACTTGTTTGAATCCTGAAGGTCAACTGGAATTTCCGTTGACATTCGTCCTCTCTGGTAGCTACCGCGCGGTTGTGCTGAAGGTCCTCTCACGTCCATTTCCCTAGCGCCCCCTATTCCTTACGTTGAAGTCCGCTTGTGTACGGTGAGTAAATAAAATAAATAAAGTTTGTTTGCAGATTCACCGTTTTCTCACTAAGACTTCCGATCCGTGTTAACATAAGGCTGGGGGAAACCCTGGGTGTGTGAACCTCGGAGCTAGCATCGCGAAAACTGCCACAATTTGTTTCAAGTGGTCGTTAGGTTTAAAGGCATGTTACAAATGCAGCCACGCGGGTGTCAGCGACATGTCAAAATCTTGAATAAGGTTTCCAGCCAGCAATTTCAGTGATCACTGAGACCCCAATCAGGCAGGCCACATCTATCCACTGTAATCAACGGAAACTCAAGGTATTCTTACTGCGTGGCCAGCTACGCAGCATAACTCAAACGTTAGGGGTCTCAGCAACTGATACTCGATGCGAGAAACGCCCCGCGGAAGGGGTCGAATAGAGGGAACCCAACTTAAGTCTCCGATGAGTCGTTGGGAGATAGAAGTGTCCTTCTATTAGGATATCTTCACTAGATTTTCTCTTCTTTGTTTGGGAGACAGAAGTGTGGCAAATAGAAAAATAGTTTTACTGTACATTCGTTGGATTGTGCCTAGCTACTTGAACGCGCCTACGCGATTTGTAGTGCAATGCACAACCCTATGCTTTTCGCCTATGATTTGTTCAATATGGTTGTACCCGATAGGACTGGAGTCTCAGTAAACATAGCTCTCCGGATTGGTGTAATGTGCAACCCAGACCGCCGCCTACGTCAACGTAGCAAAATAGAACAGGTTATAGATGGCTTAATATTAATAGCACCTCCCATACAACGTATATTCGTGGATTCGAACTAGGCACTTTCAATATAAGGCAACTGTGTCGCATCCACTTTACATGTACTACTATCCATACGGACACCGGCATCGTAAGTATGTATATGTTGAAATCATCACCATCAGCATCTGAACACCAATGACTGGTACTGATGCCTGATTGACATACAAACATCAGGAAATACAGTAACCCCAGAGTGAAGATAAATGGACACAAAAAGAGATAAGGTGTTAATTATAAGAGCCCCATTAACATTCAAATACTCAATATCAAATGTTCCCACTTGGTGAACAAACAACCGAATTGCAAACAACATTAAAATGGTACTGACTAAATGACTCCGTTACAGGTTTTTGTGTCCCGCTTTATTCAATATGATCCCTGCCACAAATACGAGTTGAGCACACAACATCAATAATCATGCTAATGAAGTCGACATACCATCTCCCCTAAAGTCTCTGACTGAAAGCACCGCGAATTACAAGGGTCCCGGTCAGTAAAGCCGGAGAGATCAACATAAGATACAAGTGAGACATCTCATCTATGCATCATTACACTGCTGTTTTTACTTCCGTATTCATATGGTTACTTAGTGAATATCCGTTTGCACTTTAGCTGTATGGTTCGGTCACAAACTAAAAACTTACTCGTAGGTTCAATACTTCCGTATCTAACTTTCGAATAGTTATTTGTTTGTTTCCAGAGATAGCACAATTTATTCAATGTGTACAACAATGGGGCAAATCCCATGATCTGTACTAATACATACCCTCAATCATCGGATGCAGCAAACCATTGGAAGAAAGTAGTTAACAAGTTTATCCGTCATTGACTCTCTCCATATTGATAAACTGATTGTTTTCGCAAACATCATTGAAGAGCACAGAGAAGAGGTCGCAACAATCGCGATTTAACTACTAATCAGATTCTTACTGGGAGAGAAAAGTTGTGACTTCAAGAATGCGTTTGAGCAGACCAGGGAGCTCGAGTTAGTCAAAAATAGTCTCTCCAGTGAAGCAATAATGTACCTAGTTATTGTTCGCTGTTTACCGAAAGTGATATCGTCTGACACACATTCACAGTGCTGAAAACTTCGTGCTACTTTTGCCATTTACGTCGACATCTGGTAACAAGCTGTCCTGCCAAACAGAGTTTGTGTAAGACATTTGGAAGGAAGAACTATTTCCAACAAGTACGCAGAGCGTCCATAAAAGTTAAACTGGTAATCAATCATTAAGTTCCAGCGATTGTTGATTTTCGTCATTCCACTATTATTGGTTCAACCGCTCTCTAGTTTAGAAAACTGTCAAGAAGAATACACTATATGCACCTACTGACATCGATAGTTCACCAAACCACATTTCGGCCTGCAGCTAAGATGTGGAGTTGGGTCGTCAACATCTTACAAGAGCAAGTCGCAATGATTTCAACACGCCTACCAAGTCTTACTTGTGGCTAGTCACATGCTTCTTTGCTGACCAGAGACGTGTGCTACAAATATACCAAACTCTGCCGCACCAGATCTGTGCACACGTATTACTTCGTCCCGATTTTGCTTGATTACACGACAGTGTTGAAACTCTTTTTGCCGGTACAAGACATCCTTTATCGAAGGTCAAACGGAGCAAAATCCTCTTCTTAGCACCTTATAAGGCCCTATACAAGATGAAATGTGCACCAGGTCAAAATAAAAAAGACGCAGTTCGGTGTAGTGAAGCCGTCAAGCTGTTTCGAGAACACAGACCTAATTCAATTCGAACATGAAAGCTAACGGTTCCGAATGACAACTGATTATAGTCACGCACAAGTCGCATACAGGTCAGCAGTTTCCGTCTTCCGTCTACTGACGAACTACTAACAAAAATCTCAATACGATGTGTACAGTACACTTAATTTGAAAAGAACATTTCACTAATCCTATCGGAGACGATGAAGGGAAAATACATTGCATTTTAGACTGACGGCAATGTTTATATTGATTAGCATTATTTCGTTTGATTTGACTATTAGGGTTAAATGTATCCAATGGGTGACTAATGACACCAGTAGTAAAGAGAAACATTCAGGCATGTTTCCCTATATCAACAACACAACAGTATGTGAAACGACAGTGGAAGAATATGATCGGAATTAAGCACATTTCTCCCTAGCTGAAAGGAAATACAGTACCACATTCAACGAGACGAAAGCAACATCACAAGTTTCCAGATACAATAATTAAAACAACACCCACAGAAAAGTAGGCGCGTGAAAAGAAACATTTCATTACAGGACACGAAAATAGACCAAAGCACGGTAAGCATAACTGTACATTACACTAAGCTAGTAGGGAACAGACGTAAGTGGACGAACTCCAACCTGCCTTCTTCCAAAATATGTTACGGTTGCATTCGAGGACTAGAAACAATAAGAAAACTCAGTGTCTGCCACTATCAGACATAGCGTCACCTCAGTGGTGAAAACTGATGTATCTGAGACTTAAAGCATCCCACTCTTAGATACAATGTATAAAAACGGCAAGAAGATAATTTGAAATAGTTTGTTCCCTTGATGAACTTGAATAAAACAATGAGAAAACGCAATTCATGTGATGTTCTCCGGAGTAACATTTCGTACATTCTGATCATACATGGACATGTAACTAATTTTAACCGAGTCAAAATTCCACAGAGCGGAAGTCATTGCTTAAGGGATTAAACAGACAGACACCAAAAATGATAAAATCAACATTGTGGGAATGCTGACTACCAGGATAGCCGCAGTGTCAACACAAATTGTTTTTGAACATACAGGGGGGACTGTGACGTTTGATGGTCAAAGCCTCAGCAAACTGGAGCATGCGTTTCCGGTTGCTCAGAAAGATCACCGAGAACGCGTCAGAAACTTTGACTGTGTCCTGTTTGTATTATGTGCCTTGCAACGGAAGATGTGGGGTGCCCTCCATCGGCATCTATACAGGCTCCTGGTGTTTCTAACTGCGTCTCCAGCCATTTGGGTACATGCTCCTTGATACGAACAGCTAGTTGCCGGTTTGTCCTCTCTATGTAGCTCATACTGCGGCTACACGAGTATTTCTATAAACAGTGAGATGTGACAGCCGTACAATGTTTGTTCGTAAATGGGGTGACTGGTAGAGTTCTCGTTCGTTGTATTACACACAACTTTGCAGCGTTATAAGTCCTGGATACAGCCGCTGTTAGGCGCTTCCTCGTCATTGTTGACCAGCTGTCACCTAGAACTGGGAGCTCCAAATACACTGTTCTCTTCGATACCGTCGTCACTTCTATAGTTGGAATGACGGCTTTGCTGTCAACGGGTAACCCCTGCGATTTATTAGTTGACGTAAATGTCACTGCGGCTGCAAGTGAACTGATAAACATGTGAGACAAATTAGCTGGCCGCGTTACGCCAGACGTTTCCATAACTAATCGCCCGTGGAGATGACAACAGACACAATTCAGCTACACGGTATGTGAATCCGAACAGACCGAATCTGATGATACACTACAGTTATGAAAACGATAAACGTGATGTGTACAAATAGCATGTTTCATGTGACATATTAATCCGCTTGCAGCCACAATGACAGACATATCAGCAGAGTTGAGCATTCTGGTTTCTCATATAACGTCTGCTGTGTCGATCGTGATAAATACTTCGCCGGTGCACTCTCACGTGGCCCTCAAAGGTCTACCGTCCACTTATGCCACCATGGTGTAGCAGGTACAATGCTCTGCGTAGTTTTGCAATCTACCTACTTCCTTAGATGACATACGGAAAACTAAATATCAGTACTCAACACGTACCGAAATCAAAAACCTATTTTTCAATCCACCATATTCTTTTCGTTATACCTATTCAATCACTTGAGCGACTGAATACAGAATGCAAAAGACCTTTTGCCTATGAACATTAGAAACGGATGGTCATAGCCACTGTCCACAGGGTTGTAGATTTTTCGTTTACAGATGCATATTCTGTCTACTTTCCCCATTATCACACTTACCTAACTTATCCTACACATTCAACACGCTTTCCTGAGCACATTCCAGTCAAGCAGTCTATGGAGTCTGTCACTCTTCTAATTATTCATTACACACTAATTTCATGTTTGTTACGTTTATTGTACATATGAACTGCACGTCAATTGGCTGAATCAATACACCATTTAATCCTGACGCGCCTTGTTTTCTGCTTTCATGTGGTCGTTGTTATCGTAACCTAACTGTGGTAACATCCACTTTAGCATACCAGAAGAACCGGATTCATTAGAATTTATCACTTATTTCAAAGGAAACTTTCGCCAATCAACATCACATGTAATGTGGTGGAATCTGTTGTGAACAACTACTGTAAATTATTGAATACAGCTTTGTAACATTGATCATTCATTTTTCGTACTACTACAAGCTTCATGCACGTCCGCGTAGCTATACAACTAACATGACAACAAGTGTATCGCAAGCATTCGAACAACAGAGTACGATCCGTTAAAAAGGAAGTATATGAAAAGCCATCACATTTGGAGCCAATTCACGAAAACAATATCCGGCATTTGGAAGCAATTCATTTGGACCGGAGGTTACCGATAAGGACAGTTAGGCACCTACTTACCGTGGGTGGTGAGGTGGGCGACTGAACACAACAGGAATGTTAACAGTGATGGTCAACGTCTTCTGGTTTAACGGGTAAGCCCATCGGCATAAGTTGATAAAAATAAACCAATATTCGTTCCATCAGACCATCCTTATTGTCTGTCGTGTCCATTTCAAAAAAACCGACTTCAGCGATCACATAGTTGGTTAGACTGTCAGTCGATAGGCCTGCATACAATCGGTCATCCATATGGGAACAGAAGTTGGTTTTAGATAATAGTGTCTACATATGTCAGTTCCGAAAAAGGACAGATTTTCTTCCAATATCTGAGTAAATTGGAAACACTTACCTAAGAAACGAGTTTAAGTACTAATGCGATGTAGCTCAAAAAGAGAACGAAAAGTTTTCTAGTCAAGAACTAGTTGCACTTCAGAAGGGTATGAAACTAACGCGAATGTTCAATAGCAAAAGGTGTTGGGTTGCATGATTACGGCATCGTGAAATTCGAGGAAGATGAAACTGTCCTACAGTGCTTTCGCATCTCTTTTTCATCGTGTATAGTAAGCAGTATACAAGTGAGGGAACGAAGCCGTTTGGAAGTAGTTCGTCACGACCGCCTTAGAATGTTTCCAACCAGCTTGTTTTCCAGTCAACCGAAGACCACCAAGATGAAGGTGTACATTAGCATATTATGATAAGTCGCGTTGGACGAATAATCATAGTAAACTAATGAAACACATAAAACGACTATCATATTGATTAAAATACTTTTAAACGTCATAAAGTGTATGGTCAGAGTGAGCGGTTGACTAAAATATCCCGTAGGGAGATCGATCGGGCGTTTGGGTAGTACTGTTTTAGATTACCTCCATTCTCTTATACAACGACCAATACAATAAGTCAGGCGGAAATGTTTCCGCATAACGGCAAAATAATAACAGATAGGTCACAACCTAGTTCGCCAGCAAATCCAAGCCAAGTATTCTTTGGAAAGGTGAACCGAACCTCCAGATATGATCCAGTAATTGAAGGGATAGGATCCACGGATCGTGTTGGAAGGGGCGGCTTCTGAAGAATCAGACAAAGCGAACTGTGCAACACCGCTGGATCTAGGGAGTTGGGGGTATCATCACGTTAGAGGTTATGCAAACCAACCGACACAATCAGAGGTTAACTATATGAGGCAAAGCTGAAGCACATTCAATATCGAATGAATGGTTCGGTGTTCCAAACAGACAACCAAATTACATTTGTGTAATCGGACGCCTTTACATCACTATCCGAAAGATGTTTCCTTGTTTGCTCATCAACACCTCCATAACTTGATTTGACCAAACGCCACGAGCGTCGTACATAGTCATTGTGACTGTTCATTTTGTCTTCACTGCCTTTTATGGGTACTGCCTGTAATACATATCCAAAACCTCCGTACTCGTTCCAGCCAAACTCTTTAGGTGTTTACGTCTTCTCCCTCTCGGATTAGGAATCAGGCCGTCTCATCAAGTGTGCGACTGTGGCAGAGCCGACGTGATAGACTGTGATTCAAATTATGCCGAGAGGTTGCGATATTGTCTAGGCACCCTGCCTACACCACGCGAAATTCAAAAACCAGAAATGGTCAAGTTAGAAGGCCCAACAACAAATTTAATTTCGCCCCGTCGCCCATAAGTCGGAGGAGTGATCATTTTTTGACTAAGACTCAAACAGTTCCCTTCTAGTACTGAGGGTGAACACGCCAGAGAGTATGGCTATGAACACAAATTTAAAAAAACATTGTAAGACGATAACAACCGCTGAATCCGTATTGCCTGAGAAGGAGAGAAAGCTTAACTATACCGCGTCATCACCCGTTTATATTTCAAGTGTTGTTCAACTTCGGCCACATTCACAAAGTCTTATGCCTCCCGTTATCTGCCGCCGCTTTTCGTACTATAGACATTATATTCTTCAATAGGTCAGGCGAATATGAAATAACCGAAGCATTTTTTGAGTATCATTACGCCCGTTTTCACATCTCAAAGCCAAATCAACCTTTCAGTTAGTATTTTGGCTTTATGGTTCGATTGCAAGCTGATTGTAAGCTGTTTACAGAGTTCACTGTTCATACCCTCGACTACTCAATAAGAGACTGAGTGTTTGCTGAATTATTACGACCATTGACGCTTGTTGTTACTTAATTAAGCTAACGTAGCATTTATTCACTTCGTACCTCGTGTCAGTCGTTTGTGGCCTCAACAACTAGTGACCGGTAGGTGTATGAGCCAAGAATGTCTAGAAATCCTTAAGGACTGAGCAAGCAAGCTGGTTGAGTTATTGTCACTAAAAATTTGTTTCAGAACATAGTCGTTGTTATCCGATGCGTGTGACTAAACGTCATTCAACAGGTGCAGTCGTGGTTACATATCTTTTATTTTTTCCTCATGCATACTTCTATTATGTTCCAAACGGATGACCGAATGTCGCTATAAGTTATTTATATTTATTTTACATGTAAAGATATGGGGCCGTTTCATTTTCAGCTTCTCAATCACTGCGGATTCAACGTCCAACATAGAAATCGATGATAACATAATAACGTCACTACCCCTTAATTAAGTCAACGTGACCACACAAAACTTTTATTACTCCTCAATAATAATTGCATTGGTTATCAAAACTGAAAACCAGATTCAAGCAAAGCTATTGTGAACGCAATCGCTTCAGTTCAAAAAGCTCCAACCACAGAGCTAATTAAAAAGCTGTATGGTGGTGTACAGTATGGTACAAATCAGAAACTAAAACTGTTATTCGTGTCTAATGGGAAAATAGCTTAAACAAACTGATCGCAACAACTAGACATCGGAAACTTACGGTGATTGGACTTCATCTTGCTCCATTTGCCGAAATAATTGCGGATGTCGTCGGTGTTGGGGACTCGTGATGGTAATGTTCCCAGAACATTGAAGAGCCTCCCCATTGGCGCTCATGGCTTGAAATTAAAGCCCCGTTAAGTGATACGCATACACAGGCTTTATGATGCAAGAATGAAAAGGTGAATCTCACACCTGTCGTAACTGACGAAAGTCGAACGTATCAAGCCATATCCGCAATTGGTGACAGCTGCAAAAATAGGTCCCATCGATAAGACGATCATTAGTTTGAACGAATATACTGAAGACGAATCAGGAAAGTGCGGTAACACAAAAGGAGTGGACAACAGATTTATGTACATTTTGGGCGAAAATGAATCTGAGGACAAATGGGGAATCACTTCGGAATTACAGAACAATCACAATCAAGTTACGGGCTACTCAAAATGTTAATTTTTTCGCCACACCAACCGATCGCAAACAAAACGAAATGTGATAAACGTGAAGGTCAGACAGAATTCCAAGCAGATAGCAGATGCACTGACCACGTTTGTGTCTTGCGACGAGATGACACTTTTACAGACAGTTGACGGCTGTGTAATCTTTATACTCAAAAACGAATTTTCGGCCGATCGTTCAAAAACATCCTCGGAGCTGTTTCCTTCGAAAAGAGTCTCAGAGGAATATTTACATCCGTTACAAGACTGCTGTGAGCTCAAGCAAACGACGCAAGAGTTAAAAGACAACTGTTTTGGGCATTTACCACTTCGAGTTGTTTGCTGAGTAGGTCCAGTCTGTTGCAGAATGTCGACGGCGTCAACTTAAGCGTACTAAACGGTATTTGGTAACGAACTAGCCACTTATACATTATACGTTGAAATAAACCATACGTTTTTTGCCATTATATATAACTTCAAATCAGATGAACATTGCAATCCCGGAAAGCGAATTAGAACGCCTACTTTTGCTGAGTATACCTACCGTAAGCTTTCGCTTTCAAGGCAAGACCTATCATCAGATTGATGGAGTCGCGAAGGGCAGTCCGCCTGGTCTAGTTTTGGCCGATACCTTTGCGGCCAAACTGGAAAATCAAATGGCGAGCAAATTGGATAGTTTGGTCCTCTATAAAAGGTATGTTGATGACATATTTAGTCACAAGTGATCAGATGCAGGCAGCAGATTTGCTAGAACGAATGAACTGTTTGCACGCAAACATTCGCTACAGTTTAGAGAGTGAGACTAATGGCCGATTGCCGTTTCTGGATATCAACATGATTAAGAGAATGGATGGATCCATTCAACGAGCTAGATGTCGAAAGAATACGTGGACCGGTCAGCACCTACACTTTGACTGCTAAGTTCCCGTAGCATATAAAAGAGGATCGGCACGAACGCTATTTGACCGGTCCAGACGGCTTTGTACTAGTGACAACCTGGATGATGAACTCCGCCAAACAGAACAGGCTTTAGTAGACAACGGTTATCCGGGAGGATTGATAAGGAAGTTCAGCACCAGCAATGTACAAAATAATTTTCAACCCACAGTCGTCAAAAAGACAGTAGTTTTACAACTGCCGTTCAAGGGAGACACAATGTGCGTCGAATAGTTGAACAACGCCTAAGGTCAGCACGTTCTTTGCCACGAAACCAGACTGTACAGGACAGTCCGAGTTCCCGCGACCCCCGTTAAGCAACCAACACCTCAGTTCGCCAAATCGAACGCAATCTATGAATACAAATTTGGATGCGCAGCATCCTATGTTGGCAGAACTGAGCGCCAGCTTGGAAGCAGGGTTACCGAACACTCACCATAATGGATTCAACAAACGGTCACACAATCAGGCAACTCGACAACAAACACCCTGAAGGAGCCAACGTCATCGATTGCCAAGCGTCACTTGACGACGCAACATGTGATTGACTCATCAAAGTCATTTCGTGTTCTGTTCTCGACTCGAAACAAACGTTTGCTACGATATGTCGAGGCGATTGCAATCAGACAACGTCGCCCCATTTTGTGAGTACAAAAAGAACTGTTTGTGAAGTTGATGCTGCCTTGGTAGCAACTGAACTGGTTTTTAACTTTGACCTTCTGTGATTGTCACGTGGTTTGGAATTTTGTACATTTTAACTCGTCTGCAGTAAACATCAATAGAGATGCAGCGAAATCTGTTCGAGCATAAATCGTGTAACGTCCGTCTTTTGTCTGCTCTATTCAAACTTATACATAACGTCTATGCTTCGTTGGTGTTTATCCGCAACTTCGAAGTTACGCAGGTCACACTTCACATTATCCGCATATACAGACACGTGAGTTGTTAGTCTTTAGATGGCCACTGGTAAAACTTCATTAAAGTAACCGGGGATTCGCTGTCCATGAATTAGGCTCAAATCACCTCACACCAGTACCGTAATAATCAATAAAAGAGAAGTGTAAAATGTGTAACAAGGCTGGTAGTGAACGTCTATTGATGAGCAGCCAAGCAGATTCTTCCCAGTCATCTTGATTTGCTTACAGAAAGATTCACACAAAACGCTACGGAAACAGATAGGATGAATGACGGTGATGATGCTAAGTTGAAGCATAACATAAACTGTCTTTGGGAATGGATATAACAGATGGGGATGGTGCTCAAAGAAAGCTTTGAAGAAAACGTTTCCAAGAATATGCACAGAAAGAATGTCACACTGATCTGGCTCTGAGATTGTATGCACAAGTTTGCCGCCTCTTTTCTTGCAGTAACGTCACATCTAGTTTGTGGGTACTTCCAGTGGATGCTTGGGTAGATACCACGTAGTTGTGACCTCTGGCAAGACCGCATCGGACTGTAACTCACTTGCCACATCGGATTCCAGTTGATTCAAGGTCTGTTCTTCGGAACCGGAGTCCGCGTTATAATCACCATCGTCATCCTTAAAAAATAAACATGGAAATTGCTCATTCAGGGTCACAAAACGAATAGTTAGCAACCTTCCTTTTCAAATGGGGGGATGAACATGAGTATACGTGAGGTTGTACTCGAG
This sequence comes from Paragonimus heterotremus, assembly GCA_013368495.1. Lineage (NCBI taxonomy): Eukaryota > Metazoa > Platyhelminthes > Trematoda > Plagiorchiida > Troglotrematidae > Paragonimus > Paragonimus heterotremus. The sequence continues at coordinate 114,745 of LUCH01001531.1, forward strand.
CGATTCAAATTCATCGACCAAGGAGTCACACTTCAACAAATTTTCCAGAACGTATCAGGATCCGTACCGGAAAGATAAGGCAGTTTGGCAGCGACACATCAAACTGATCATCGGTTGTAGGAAAACAGTTCTTCGTATAGGGGTGCATGCGTGGATGTGCGAGAGAGAAGCCGTACAAAACAGAAGGGGTACGGCAATAATAATGACTAGTGAGTGGGGAATACATCTACTGGTTTCGATGCGGGTAATATCGATCCCCAAAAGGCGCCGTTGAACTTCTCGACCTGCCCGCTTGCCTGGAGGTTGTAGGTCATCGTACTGCTGATGGCAATACATTTGCCATGAAGAAAGCACTTCAGTTCTTCAGACATGAAGACAGGACCTCGATTTGAAAGCATGTCAAGGCATGCCGAATATCTAAAACAGTTTTCAGACGCACTTGACAATGGTAGACGCCGCATCCGCAAAGGCAAAGACAAACGGGAATCCTGAGTATTCGATTACTCTCAGTTATTATCATTTCAGCCTTCAGACGTACCTGTGGGTACCATAGCTCGGACGGCCGTTGATCCCAACAATAGCCCAAGACTTAGCAATGTACTAAATAAGCACAAACGTATAGCGAAGAAAAAGAAAATGAACCAACAAAAACGATTGAGTTTCACGAGAAAGAAGAGCTGACAGGTTTGCAGAGACATGGTTATCACTTGTGACACACTGCCATGTCAGAGATTGTTTCCAGCCATCTACCAAAGCCCGTAAGTACTTATTGCCAACAATGTTTGGAACAGCGCACTCAAAAAACGTTCAATCTCTCGAAAAACATGACCGTACGGTAGACTGAAAGATTCTTCGTTTAAGTACGCGCGTGCTGAAGCGCATGAGATGACAGATTTTAGCTCCTCGACAAAATGAAGGAAGTTTTCGAAAAGCATGAGACAACAAAAATAAGAGCGTCTGGATGATAAAACCAATGAGTTAACAATGTATATTCCAAGAAGGAGATAGTATTTCATATTTTGCAGTCGCCAGCGTACAGCAAAAACTAGAGTGTACCTTGGGTGAATGATCAAACCATGGTGAACACGACCGTTCCAACTGAATCAAATTTGGAAGCAGTCCAATCCGGATCAGTTTATGGTATTCGCTGCGAGTATCCGATTTCCTGTGCTTGTGTGCTCCAACGATCCCACTGTGTTTCAGCAAATGCAGAAAACAAACGCTTCACTTTAGTCTGGAGTGACGAATGACTACAAGGTCATTACCTAATGTGACGCGTGTAACGTGCGGTCGAAACCAGCAAGCGCGCACGGGTTGAGTTTGAATTGTGTAACAGGACGTGTTGTGTTGTCGGCGCCGTTTCAGTTTTCGTTTGTGTAGATTGTGTGCATAGCTTACTGGGCCTTTGGTTCATGATTGTTTCCTTTTACAGGACTGTTGTTGGAACTCCTTCGGAAGAACACTGTCCCTTGGTGTCTCTACGTCGCCCGAAAGTTGGTCCGTAAGTGTGACGGACGATCAGAGTGTAAACGGCCGGCTTTTATGTTACACGCGGCCACTGAGTGTACGTAGGTTCAAGGACCGGTCTACTGCACACGATAAACTCCGTTCAGATTCCTAACGATCGGAAGGTGGCTTGAGTTCAAAAAGAAAACAAATGAAACAGAAAAGAGAGGGAAGGTTGGGTAAGAAAAATTAGACAGAAGGGGATAAAAATAAAACAAACATGCAAGCAGACAAATGTTGATACTAAAGGAAAAGAAGAACCACATGCCACGTTACAGCAGAAAAGCGTCAAACCCCCTCTGAGTCGGTACTTACAGTCGGTCACTGTGGCGGCTGGTGGATCTACCCAAGAGTTTACTACTTGGCACAAGAACTAGCTTAAGTACGTTCCCTGGCCTACTTCTTAGTAAGTTTTATCTCATGTTCACAAAACGCCACATTTTTACAGGGAACCAACACATGCTTACTCGCGTTTGAGAACTCATTCAAGAGCTTGAACGCCTTAATTAGATAATTCATCCAGCACTTTCTTTCGAGTGAGAGAAGAACAAATTTAGTTAATTCGCTTGGATAGTGGTCTCCTTTGAGCTCCACAAAAAACATCGCGAGTTTGTGTTGAACCACCGCTACAGCCAGTTTATCCTCTGAAGGCTGGAGACTCGAGGAATGACCAAACGTACACGCTCTACAGAGGAACCAACACTGCCTGTTCTCGTGATGCAATCGCCCTCATGAGTTGATACGTCATGTTTGCCTTCCGAGCGCCTGCTATGCACTAGGTTGAGAGTGTGGGTTTGACTCACATGGTCCATACTAGGATTTATCAGATGTACAAGGCGTTTATTCAGGGACCATCTGCACTGCTCAGGAAGGTTAAAAATGAACTACTATTTTACACCTTGCCCTCGTTACCAGAAAACTCCTTCATAACACGAAACGTAAGCCCGACTATTAAAGGAGCACTTCACGGTTTCGGAAGAAATACTTCATCCCAAAACTGAACCATAACTTAATATTGGTTCGTCGGTTTCTTGGAGGGTAGAAAGTATGGTATCTGCGGAGAGGCCGTGCGTCAAACTGTTGCGGCATGGATCTGTATTTTCCAGAGGCTTCCGATCCTCTGGTAACTTGAGCTTCTGAGTAGACGTTGGGTAGCCGCTCGTCCCCCTCAGTTACGTGAACCATTGAAAGGATGTTATGGAGGTGCGTGCCAATTATGATAATCGGCAGTCGAGTACCACAGATAGGAAGTGCCATGTGATTGTGTGGCAGGGTGACGTGGATATAATGCACATCCGCCTCCAATGAAAATGGGAGAAAAGACTAGCAATAACAAGTTGAATAAGAGGCATAGGTGTCTGTAATAATGTCAATGATAAGTAACCGTTAGTAACTTGATAGTACTGCGTAACTGGACATGCGTGCAAGTATAACCCGACCGACAACGCACACACATCCTGGTAATAAAATACGGGTGCATACATACATGTCAACAGCTAGGCGTCCTAAAGGAAGTGCACTGTCGGTGGTGGCCACTTTGGTGACGACAGGTTATCACCAGAGCGCCTCTTAAACATCTCGAAGATGGTAGCTCCCCCATGTCCGCCGGAAGGGCATTCCAGGTGGGGTAAACTCGGAGGACAAGACTGTGTTGCCTGCAGTGTAAGCGACTACTTGTTGTATCTAGTTTGAACCCGTTCTGTTGAGTTGATAGCCTACAATAAATTGAGGAGGTTTTGATTGGAGTGATCTCTTGTGATTAAGATCTCGAAGGTGAGGACTGTTTTCCCTCAGCCGTCTGTAAACCAATAGGGGGAAGTTCGAGTGTTGCAGCAGTTCTGTATAAGAGTACGAGTAAAATCTGTAACCCTTTTCGTTGCGCGTCGTTGCATGGATTCAAGGTTGATTATATCTTATTTCGAATAGAGTGCATGCCTGTGTCCGTCTCCAATAGAGGTCTTACTAGAGTAGTAAAGATAGGTGAGAAAGACGGCTGGAAATTCCTCCAGTAGTCTACTGAGGGTTGCCAACCCGCCATTTATCATCATCATCACAGACAGCAATACATCAGTGATTCACACCGATGCTTAACTGCCATTAACTTTCTTTGTCAACAGTAATGTATTAACGCTAAAACAAAGGGTTGCTAAAAGTATAGTTCCACAGTATTTTTCTTGGGAAACGACAGTAGCAACTTTTTAGTTGCTCAACAGTCTAGTAGATTTTGCTACCCTCTTGACGTACATGCATGATTTTCGATTTGTTTGCGTTGAAAAGAGGGACCGCTGTCTACCGACTCCTGATGCACTGTATCGAAATCCCGCCGTAAAAGAAATGTTTTCAGGATGGTGTAGTGTACGTCGTACTTCAGTATCGTTTGTGCACACGAGCAGGGCGGATTGAATAACAGTCGGTAAGTCGTTCACAAACAATGGGAACAACAAAGCACCTAGCAAGCAGCATTTTGAAACACCCGTAGGAGCCTTAAATGCACCAGATACCTCCCTGTCGATCCTCACGGAACAAATCCTGCCTAACAAGTAGTGTTGAATCTGCCTGCATAGTTAGCTATCGAGGCTGCGTTGCCGGTAACTGACACTGTAAAAGGTCTTGGTAAAGTTATGGAAAGCATCATTTACCGGCAGGGATGCTTCCGTCACTGATGTCCATTGGTCAATTGCCACCAGTAATTTCAAGTTGAACACAAAACACATTTGATCGCAGCTTTTGCATTCAGACTACCCAGTCAGTCTCTTTCGAAACGAAGCACTAGACTCAAGGTTTACTCTTATCAGAACTCGTCAGTAGTACAAATCTTTGCCATGACCGCCATTAGAAGTCCGGTTAAGCCTTCGCGAATTAACCGTGCTAACCCCTGCGTTATTGGCCTCACATTAGGCAATACCAAACTGTCATATCTTAATGATTAACTACTTTTATTTATGAGAAAAGACCATGTTACTCGGTCGTCTCGATAGAAGATACAGTTACTGTTTGTTAACCCGATAATCTCGCAACTAGGACTTCCGAGACAAATCGAAACCTATAATCACACTAAACCTGTTAGGCAACATTTGCCTTATGAAGGCGTGGTCGGAGTTTTAATGCCAATCGTGGCAAGGGTATACATTACTGACAAAGTCTGAACACAACTCAAGTATAGTGTTTCTTTTCGAAAAAGACTGGCTAGATAGTCTATCTGAATGCACAAGCTGCGATCAAATATGTGATATTCAACTTGAAATTAGCGAAATCTCCAGCTACTTATCCGTAATGGTGATGAATTTGGGTTACTTCGACTCAGCGAATTCCCGTGGTTCTGGCTGCTTGTTTCTCAGGGAGAGTGAATTAGTGTACATGTGCCACCAAACGGATATGTGTACTTGGGTGTGAGTCTCCACATGCTGGGATGGTGGTAGTCGAGGCACGGTTGTTGGCAGAGTTAGCCCGATACCCGTGGGTCCGGTGTCAGCAAGCGTTTGAGACCGGGTCTTACTTAAAGGAATCTAAGTAGCAATCTGTCAACCTTGATTAGAGCAGGTTTAATAGATGTTCCTACTTGGCTCACAAGGTGTTGTTGTTTAGAACGGCTCTAAGGCATATTCATATATCACAGCGTCTCCTTGGTCCCCAGACCCGGAAAATCTTTGGTAGCATTTTGTCGCTCAATAACGCGACCTTTATTTATTTGGGCGCTTGGATAGTAATTGGGTGGACAGATCTCGACAGTTGTCTAATGGATCACGTTGCAAAATCTTTCATGCTGAGAGAAAGTCTACTGAGCACAAACCTCCAAGTGGAGTCAGGCTTAGCTTCAACAATAGCTCCATGAAGTCACTGGGAATGCGAGGATGTCAAAGGTGCATTCTTAACACCCTGGAGGCTATCAACAGCAATGCGGATATATATCATCTTGTTCCTAAAATGGAAGTGATTGGTGTGTCACATGGTCAGAGGTTTGTCGTGCGATGTGATGAGACCAGCTTTAAGGCCGTACAATTTTGATGGGATAGGCTGCCGCAGTTCTTATGTCTGATGCTTCCGGATTGACTAGTAAAGGGGATGAGCAACAAATCTGGCCGTTATCTACGGTTAGACTATATAAGTTGAATATATAGACAGAATATTGGTAGAATATAAGGGAATGCATTGCGTAGTCCGAATAAGGAAAATGACGTATCAAACTCCCGTAGTAGATAAACCCCGTGTATTTCACTATGACCACGCACTACCACAGTGTGATTATAGTCAACGTCTCAGGCTGAGATGGTATTCAATGTATATTTAGTGGATTTGCAGAGAGATGAAGCCAGGGGTTATCGGTGTCCGCTTCGAATGCGGTACATGGTCGCGGTACTGTCGGCAACGGATGGATATTGCACAGCATAAAATGGGAAGTTGGAAGCAAGCTGTAAGTAGGTTGTTCAGATGTTTTGTAGATAGAAACATGGCCATTCATACATACAAACATATCACCACGCGTTCCTCAGACAGACTGGCTTGGAGTACATACGTCAGCAATGTGAGTCCCCGTGGTTGGTATGATCACTTAATCCTAGTGGAAGTAAACTTTTAACAAAAGGCGTCATAGGTGGTTTGATGGTAAGGATTGGATCGAGGCGGGAAGGGGAACCGTCAAACACTAAGCGGATTAGACAGCGTACATGCTGTGTGAAGTTCAGCTCTTGAATCAAGCTGGCAAACGTAGGCAGTGTGGAGGAAGGGTTCTCCGATTAAGGAAGGTCGACAATTGATGAACGGGAGTTGAAATCATCTGGAATAGAAGTGCCAGTGAAACACGTGTCGTGCGAGGTGGTGCTGAGAAGGAGACGGTGATCCAAGTTGGACGAGGCGAGAGAGCATTAATGTGTACCAACTAGGATGGACTGGGATGAAGAGAGCAAAACATGAAATTGGCAACAGAAGAAAAGTTAGGATCTAATAATGTGGTGCACAGTAGAGAAGAGTGCACATGAATGGAGCCGCCACCAGTTATTAGAACGCCCGTGTCTGAAGGATACCATGTGTGGTATCGCAATCTCAACGTCCTGGATTTGCGAAGATAGCCAGGTCTCCGTAACCATTATCAACATGGAGGAATGATGCTCAAAAAGGACATGAAGCTCGTCAAGCTTACTTCAGAGGCTTCTGGTACACCTAACCAGGAAGAGGTGCTGAAAGATCAGGCAGAAACAAGGGTCGGTCCCCCTCCATTTTGATAATAAGATAAGAGGAGGAACGGTATACTGCACGCCTTTTGAAATGTCCGATGTTGAAACGGGCTGCCGGGGAGACGCGCTACAATCCGACTGAACAAATATGGTGGAAGTGTCGGCAAAGTTATAAAGTAAAAAACCATGCAATGGTTTAAGGCTTGTGTTGAACTGCAGTTTCGGCTCGGCAGTGAACGTGGATTTCGATATCCTCTGGGAGCTGGCGAGGAGCATGAGATTAAGCATCTAAGGAGGTGGTCACCAGACCTTACGTGGTTATAATCACTCTCAGTAATCTGGGTGGCGCAATGCCAAGTGACATGGTCGCTGAAGACGCATAACATTACAAGCTCATATAGTTTGCGAAGAGACTCCCAGTTTGTTCTTGAGAAAAGCCTACTGGGAACAGTTGCTTGCGCGTCCTTCCCAGCAATCTCTGAAATACTGTATTATAACAGAGCGGGGCCGTGAAAAATTGGCCTGTGGGTTTGAAGTTTTCACATGCTTACGCTCTTGTCACTCACTCCAGAGAAGGTCAGGAAATATTCTCATGGGATTAAGGTAGTGTGCAGTAAGGAAGATGCCAAGATGATGTTTTCGGTTTCCCACTCACTTGCGAACTTTGCCCTCCGAGGTGAAATTGGTACAGTGGTTGTAGGTTGTGGACTTGGAGATAGGCTGGACTGCTTAAATGTAGAGCAGGTTAGACTAGTGATCTGAGGTAAGATGGTAGGATCAGTCTTCATTCAGTTTGTTGAATGACTACCGTAATGAAGAATACGGAAGACTGATAGAGATCCTCTATCAAACGAAGCCACTGTATATGAGGATACTGGAGTAACAGTTAAGGAAAGCGTAAGAGCTGATGAATTTAAGGGCTAATCGTACTGATTCTGAGTGGTCCTAAGACCGGGGGTAAGTAAAGTTAAGTGGGGTTTACGGATACTTAACAAGCAGGAGATAAAGATCTGGCAGGATTTAACTTGTCACTCTTTATGTGAGTCCATTATTGGTATGTGCCGCATGCTAACGCACGGTAACAACGTGCCGTTAACCTACTACAAGTAAAACAGCAGCAACGTAAGCACATGGCTAAGCCAGGATAA
>LUCH01001532.1:0-15386 GCA_013368495.1 Paragonimus heterotremus
AGCACTATCTAGTCAGCCTGTAATATTGCTGATGAGTTATCAGCGAGGATAACAAAGGCACGAGTTGCCTTTGCCAGACTGCATCACCTGTCACGTCGAAAAGACGTCTGGTTGTCGCTGAAAGAAAGGGGATACAATACCTGTGTGTGTCTCATTTTGCTCTAGGGTTCGGAAACATGGCCTATTCACAAAGAAGATATAAACAGACTTGCTGTGTTTGACCATCGTTGTCTCCACCAATTAGCCCACATTAAGTAGACTGATTGCGTGAGGAATGTGGAAGTTCGCCGGCGCGTATTCCGGAATGCTTGGGATGTGCGATCAACTGATCCAATAATTACGTTGCACAGCTTGCGATGGTTGGGTCATGTTCTCCGTATTGTATTTGATCGTTGATCGTACCGAATATTATGTACTGAGGCCATCAACAGTTGGGTAAAACCGCATGGTGGTTAAGCAACAACGTGGTCACGAAATATGAAGACCTTGACTGCTCCATTGAGCAGAGTGGGTAGGTGTCGCCTGCCTGGATGGATTCCTCGTGATCACTCAAATCGGTGATTGAAGACGCTATCCGAGATGGTGTAGTGTGTCGCAGTCAATGGCGTACCTGTATCCATACCGTTTCTGGTTCTTCCGCTTAGTCTTCTTTTAATACTGTTCAACCTTCTTAGTAAAGTTTTCTTCTAGGATATTCCACGTCACTGTTGAGGTGAGCGGCGGCCCGAGCCGCAGTACCTTTAGGTCAGGCTCATGGCTGCTATGATGATGATGAGCTGAAGAAGGTGGTTGGCTTGGAAAGTCCCACCCGGAGCCTCTGATTCAAAAGAAAGCTGACACACAAGATTATGGGCGAAGCAAGGAGTTCGCAGTCCACTGAGGGCCCGGCGACCTGTAGTAATTCGGCTTATATGTCCTTCAGACGGAATTCACCTTGGATGTTCAATTCACCCTGCAAGATGTTGTGACAGAATCAGCGCAGTAGTTTGAAGATTCACCAGATAAGACGGGTCTGGTGTATCAGAATTGTCCAATTGGGGTATGTGAAATGTTTTCGTGGAGGAGTAACATACGCCATATCGTGGTATCATCAGTTAACTTAAGTGGCATTTTAACGGAGACCCGACCCGGTAGTACTATCGTTCATCGTCCTCAACTGCTCAATCGCCGGGAGAACCTCGTTTACATTATTGTCAGCCCCCCACATGGAACGCGCCGGGAGCTAGCCAACCTCTTTACTTGGGTACGCAGGATACTCAAGAGATACAAATATCGGGCATACCGGGAGGCCTGATTACAGGAACTTCGGTTATCGAATGCAGACAAAAATGAGTCATTCTGCACGTGATATTTGTCAGAAAAGGACGTACATTCGGCAGTACTTACTGATGAAGCAATATTCTATCCGAATGAATTTGCGCAGAAACTCTACCACAGGCACGTCAATAACCCCCATCGGTCTTTTCCAATCAGTCCAGTGAGTCAATACTAGATTACCACCAGTGTTATTTAATGGGCCCAATCATCATCATAGTCGGCAATACAATACAGCAATGGGCCCAATAAATATGACTCAATGATAATTGCCGATAACGCTTGCGGACGTGGACAATTTCCAGCAAAAACAGATCGATAGTCGACATATTGCCCAGCCCCTGGTAACATACAGCAGAGCAGGGGGCAACAGACATCATGACAACACTCAACGTAGCTACCTCAGAAAGTGCATACAGGATTATAAAAAGATGAATGAAGGTTGGGCCGCTTGTCTACGTAATATTTGGAGTAGGTTATCTTAAAATACTACGGCTGTTTACTATATAGAACAGCTTGTTGCTCAATATAACATGACCGCGTCACTTCCGCGCTCTGAAGTTTAACTGAGAAGTAGACAAACAAATAACAGAACAGGATTTGAGTACGTTCAGAATCAGCGAACATTAATTAGATAAAAAGTTTGTCATTCAAGAGTCGTGAGAACTGTCGAGTGTTGCGACCAACATCAAAAAGCCCACTTCAACAAGAGGACCTGGGATGTAAAAATGTCTAGTCAGTGTCAATGGAGTCGTTATGACATAACCACAGTACCAACAAAGAATCGCAAACATTTCATCAACAGGGACAGTGAGAGTGTGTCGTTCTGTTACGCAAATCACAAAGAGGTCTCCGAGCGCACTCATGAGATACTTGCTAGAGAAGTACTCAGATCACAAATGGGTGAACCACAACAGTCGTCCAATCAGCAGTGCCGACGGCTAACCTTGCCGTTTACAGTGAAAATGAACGAAGTTCTTAGAGTTTGGGTGCCTCGTGAAGGAAAGCTATATTCAAACCCTTTCACACTAGACAATCTTTATATTTTTCGGTCTGCTCTGTTTGGGAAGACATTTTAGCACGGATCCGTTTTAAGTGATTGTTACTGACGTCCATATTATCACGGCCCTGAGGCTGTGTCAGAAATTTGAAGTTACTGACTTTATCTCGCTGCTGAATGGTTGACTGTTCAGTATCCTTCTGTACCCTGAATACAACTAAACGAGAGTTTTGATCATTCAGAGATGCTGTATGGTGATAAAACAATGCGTTCATATAGTTTGTTCTGTTTTTCACGATGTACGAGAAACTCCGACTGCTATTCTAATACGTGGCAACAATCGTGAACGAGATAAGTAGGAGAGAATTTTAGTTTACACAAATTGAACTCCACTCGCAATTCATTGAAATTGCCGCATTCTCATGGACTATCCAGTCAGCCCTCTCTCCCTCTCTCTCTCTCGTTCGTATCACAGCTCGTCAGTAGTGCATTATCTTGCCACGGCCTGGACTAGAACGCCAACCAAAGATCCATGGAACAACTGTCCTGATCAGTGCGCCACTGAGGTCACAAAGGCGCGACTAACTCATGATACATTAAAGCTCAGGTACATTCGTCTGTGAGTAACGCTCATGTTGCTCGATCGCCTCTAGAGAGGACACAGTAACTGACATGTTAACTTCAATTGACAACACCACGGCTAGGACTCCTCTCCAAGTCGAAGTGACAAGAATCATTAACCTGTTCAGTGATACATCCTGATTCATGGAAAGTAGTACGGGATGTTGGTTAACATAAAATGAACCTCACCCACAATCCACTGCAGCTATCGCAGCATTCAGTCGAAAAATTACTCGCAATTGTGTGCAGCTTTTACGTCCGTAGAGACTTTTCAGTCAATCGTGGAATCATCGGTTGGAATTAACAAGACTGTTACTGTGTCCCCTCTTGAGGCGATCGAGCAACCTACACAGTAAACACAAGTGAATATAGACGAGCGTTTGGATATCATAATTCAGTTGTGCCTAATATGCAGTCAGAAGCGTAGTGATCAACACGGTTGCCTTATGAAAGCGTGGCTAGGGTTATAATCCTGATCAGGCCAAGTATATGCATTATGGACGAGATCAGATAAGAACGGACCACGAGTATGGGACTGCCTGACGGGAGGGGCCTGATCGAAAGTCTAGAAGAATGAGAAACCAACAATCAATTGCGAGTGATGTTCAATAGGCAATTTCGAATGCAGCAACGACGAGACCCAAACGATGTAATGTTTTCCAAAGCATTAGTCTGTACGTCCAAATCACACGTGGAAATGTGACGAATTTTGTACGGCGAAACAGATCTACGGAACGGTAATCATGACTACCATAGCTACACAGTGATGAGGGCGAACCAGCAACTAGCTGTTCGTACCAGGCTCCTGTATTCAAGTGACTGGAACGCCGAGTACCGGCATGGAGAATGATGGACGACACGAAGCACGATAAATAACGAAGAACCAAACCCAAACACGACATAGAATCAAACTTTGTGATTTTTCGCAGTAGCCAGAATCACATCACCAGTTTGCTGAGGCGCTGACTATTACAAGCCACAATGCTTCTTGCGCGCTCATGAATAATTTGTTCTGCGGCTACCTTGGTAGGCATTATTCCCAAGGTTTATCTCTATTTTAGTCCCCACGGATTTATCCCTTTTGATCTTCGGCTCTATGTATAAAAGTAACCACATGTAATCCGAGTGAACAAATATTGTCTTCGGAGAACACTACACGATTTATGACTTCCGATGTTGTTTTTTTAATAGTAAGTAGCGCGGTCACCTTAAGATCAAGAGGTCCGAAACAAAAATATCGGTCAGCAGGAGAATATACTTTACTGAGAGCCCCAACATAATAAAGAATACTAGCCAAAGAGCCTACCTGAGTATGAAGACTGTGAACACGGTATTCTGTTGTGACTTTAAGCAAATCAACTGCTTTAAAAAACTACTCTCAGCCAACTCTGATCTGTTAACTTCCACCTGGTTACAGTGATCAATTCAACGAGCATTAGTTGAGGGTTCCTGCCTAAAAATGAGTTATAACTCAATAATAATAACAACAACAATAATGATAGTCATGAAAGTACTTACTGTCTTCAGTAACTCAGCTCGGAAGATGAACCCGTCTGGGTAACTGGGGTCCGCGAAGCAGGCAGAAATCACCTGGACCGATTTCAAGTCTGGCAACAACGATGGCACTCCGCTGGGCACTTTGCTACCTGGCAGGCAAGCAAATTTGCGATCAGGCCAAATACGACCGCTCACTCCGTGTGTCAGGCGAGGATCGAGCACCTGAGTGGATGCTGGAATGGGGTTCTGACCGTCAACGTTGTCTGTGCAACCGGAGCGTTGTGGATTCTTATACAGGACATCCAACAGAGCACAGATCGGATGAGATGCGCGGCAAAACATCCTATCCGGACCCCGAATATTCCGATCTAATTCCTCTCTTGTCAACAAGTGACGCCGTGAGTTCAGTACCTTCAGAAGACGCACTTCATCAACGAATGGAAGCAGAGCCACACCCATCCACAAGAAGCGCTTTCCGTTCAGATCCACTTTGAAATCTGTCGGGTAGAAATCTATGATAGGTGAATCCGGATCAGTCATCAGATCCTGCCAGGCCGGAGGCACATGACTGCGCGAATCGGCTGGAAACACGCCCATAAGTTGCTCCAGAGGACGAAACGGCTGAGTTCGAACCCGATCGAATCCCGGATCCAGATCACTTATCCCAACAAAATCACTAGCGAACGGAGCGTAGTGGTATGGGAAATACCAATCCCACGAGGCGCAACCTTGATAATAGTAAGCCAGGACCCAGCATAAACCTTTGGCGTATTCACGGCCCACTTGAATACAGAACTCTGGCGCATCAGCCGGATCAACTCCAAATTTGGACTGGTAATACCGCGAACGCCAACCATCTTCCCACAATCTAACTTCGTCATTTGCATCAGCAACATCGTCTTCGTCATGGTCAGCATTCTTCGGTAGCTTACTCGCCAGTGATTCTGCCCCCACACCACCCAGACGACCTTTCTTTTCGTCAACGGTCAGTCTAGGCTTTCGCGGAGGCGATGGGCCAGCCACATCCTCTGCTTCATCATCAAATCGGTAGTGAGTTGGGACATCTGGACCACCCGGAAAACCCTTCTCTCCAGATCGCCGAGGACGAAGCATGGCTTTCATGGCGGTGGCAGCTTCCAGGTTGTTCAAATTTTGATCTACCCAGTCCACATTGGTTCGGCTTCCACCATTTGTTCGGAACTGTCTGGCTTGGTGCATCTGTGCCGCAGATACCGAGGGACCGCGATACCGGCCCTGTGGATGAGCTACGCCATAACGTCCATCTAGGGCGACTGGCTGCAACAAGCCAGATTGGGGTGCTGCCGTCCACGCGGGAGCGTGACTCTGACGTTGTGGATTCTGGCGTGCGTCTCTTGAGGCGTTGTCACGCTTGCGTTTACGAAAGTTCAACTCAGACTGACGTCGATTCTTAAATATCTCATCTTCCATTTTACCTAGTTCGATCAGGATCAACTGAACGCGATCCATATGGACTTTGCCGCTATCTGTGAGCCAACCGCCAGTGGTCTGCACGGTCGATTTGTAGATCTCTATCAACCGATCGATTGCACCTTCACGTATCTCCAGACTTGGTAAATGTGGTAAGAAATCGTTACCAACGAAGAAACACATGAAAACCCAATCATCCATGACACGTTCTAAATCCCACTCGAATGTGATTCCTGGTAGTTTCAAATCCTGGGCCAGGTACTCACGCAGCACGTTGAGACGGATGAATATAAAATCCTACAAAATGGGGAACAAAAAAAGGAGTGATTGGAAGCAACCAACTGGTTAGACACAGTCATAGACAATCATTACAGAGGCTGCGATAACCTAGCGCGTACAAAAGTATTTGCAAATCTCAACACGGTCTTTTATGTGGTATGCGGAACGTGATGCAACGAAATTATCGAAACTCATACATAAATCCATGTAAACTGCTTCATAAACCGCTCTAACGGAATGCACATATAGGATGGCTTCTGGAAACATGAACAGCATCCGGACAAGAAGCACGCATTCATACCTTATAACGGTGTTAAAATCTTTAGCAATATCAGCACCAGTTGAATGGCTTATGAGATGACAGACATCGTTCGACAAGTTCACTGGTGAAAACAACGAGCGTTTCCCCAGTTCGAATGGACATCAAATCGAGCATACGGTCAGCATGATAACATAACAGCAAAACAAGAACGACCACGAGCATGATCGGATGGCAGAGCAGTTGGAGCAGCCGTTTTTTGCAACCGTAACGAAGAATATTGATCATCACATACACTACCATGCTTGACAACGTTTCTAATTAGTGACTCAAGTGATCAAGAAATTCGCAACCAGACAGGCGACACCTGCCCACTCTACTCACTGATGTTCGGATCTTCAGGAGTAGTGATCATGTAAACGTTTAATCACCATTGGCGGTTTTGAAGACTAGTGTCCGATGCACAGCTGACAGAAATTGAGCTGCCGAGCCGACACAAATAGCACATTTTGGTTTTTTGATCAACTGGTAATGCTTGAACTATGCTGTTACTTTGACGTATAGTGGTCAGGCATATGGATTGCATCGATCGCAAGAGTTATACTGACTAGTACTTTGACCTTATCATGTGTAACCTCGTCATACAGATCAAACAAGACCAGCCAGACGAAAAGCAGATGCATTCATAGAGTTGTGTGCCACACTACTGATCGCATAGGAGTGTTTGAATAACGAAGCACGATCCAATGAACGAACAGCAGGACATATTTTCATACACGCAGCACTGTCGTCGTCCGAATCAGGTATAAGGGGACCAAGAAAAGTACCCTCAAATAAAAGGCACTGTGATAGCACCCAACGGTTAACAACAACCGTTGATGTAGTACTTAATACGGTCGAAAACTTTCGGTGTCACTCAGAAGATTGATATAGCTTCCGGCAAATCCATTACGAGCCACAGTGTTCAGAATCAGAAATCAACGCCTTAATCACTGTGCCCTCAGGCTAGGCATGCTCCTCATCGCCAAGTGAGCCAGACTAGAGCAATCCTTTAAGGAAAGTCTATATCCTATTAACACGCACGTTAGATATTTTGTAGCGAAAAGGCGTCCAGTAAAGCACAATCTTTGTTGTCCAACTCGTTGATTGCCATACCACACGCGCGCTCGCGTTTATGAATCGGAATTCCTGTCCACGATGTCCCCGGTTTCCGCTCACACGTCGTGTGTACCTCTGCCCGGTTTGTGCGTGTGACTGACGTCTACTATCGGGGGTTTTTTCGCCTGCCATCCATCATCCGTTGATCTGAACTCGTTGAGCGATGTCTCCTCCGGTCGCTCGTGTTGTTCACAATCCACTGTAGGCTTTGACTGTATTTTACGACCGTATCGAGATATTCCTACGAGTGTTGGAATAATCGCGTCCCCGATCTGGTCGTCCATCCTATTTTACCTGCCATGTCTCGCCCGTTGGTCCGACTCACTTGAATGATGACTCATGTGATCGCCAAATGCTGTCCCCAGTCCGCCCGTTGTGGGCTTTTGAACGTATCTCCCCGTGTTGAGGTATTCCGTCGAGTGTTAGAATACTCGTACCTCCAATTTGACAATACACCAAAATTTGAGTAAGAGACCCGAAATGGGGTCCCCCACAGGTAAACTCCTTTCAACGGTATAAACATTCAGGAAGTACCAAAAGTTATGTTTCTCCAGAGAATGACATTATTCCTCCATTACAAATTCGGACAAGACTCAATGGTGAAAAGTCATGGCTTCGGCTGGATTCGAACCAGTGACAGAAACAGCATACCCAAACGCGGCAAGCTCTCTACCCGCTGAGCTACGGAGCTACGCTGAGAGCTCGGGAGTTTCACATCTGGAATGGGTTACTCACCCGTCCCAGTGTTTCATATGAAATCCACCGAATGATTCAGAGGATTGAAAGTCCCGGCAGAATTTTTCACAGTTCACGTTGGAATCTAACAACATTACTGTTGAGCATAGAAAACGTATTACTAGCAAGCAGTTGGGCAGACCTCATGATTTCTATGCACAGCAGTGCCGTTGTTAGATTCCAGCGTGGACTGTTTGAGAAATCCTGCCGGAGCAGTCGATTTCATGGATCATTCAGTGGATTCCATATAGAACAGTGACGGATGAATAATAGAGTTCAAATGCGAAAGTTCCTAGCTTTCGGCGGAGCTTCGTCGCTCAGCGGGTAGAGTGCTTGTCACGTTTGGACATGCTGTTTCTGTCACTGGTTCGAATCAAGCCGAAACCTTGACTTCGAAACCGCGTCTCATCTAAACCATTTAACGTGCCGAACTACTCATTATTAACACATTATAAACTTCAACAATTTCTCTTCCCTCCCAGTGCATTCGGATGATAATTGTTCTGTAAAGGCAAGACAACTGGTAAATATCGACGATCTCAATGTGCGCACCCTCTGACAAGCTTGACACCAAGTCGTTCTGGCAACTACTCTCTCAAGTCTGACGTTTGATGTGTTCTGTGTCGGATACACGGGTCTACGATTCTACCACCCTTATTCACCCAAGATCACCTCCAGATAACTGTCGATCCAAGCACTTCTCTCTCAGAGTCTCTGGTGACACCGAATTTGAACCGCGTGGTCAAGCTGAGTAGATCAATGTTTGTTCGACGGGGTTCCAGTGAACAGTCACTTATGCACTGTCAGATTCAACACATCGGTTAAAGTTTGCCGAAGCAAATCTGAAAAGTTTTGTTTACTTAGTATATCAACGTGCGCTCCAGCGAATAGCTGTTCGGGTGTTACCAAATGGCTGTTCTACCACGCCATCCTCAACTTTCTAAACAGACTAAACATTCGGACATCTTCATATTAACCAATGATGTTAATGCTCAACTTGATCATCTTCCTCCGGAGTAACAAAAGGTGGGATGTATGTTTGGTGTCTGAGCATTACGTACTGACAATGGCAAAGGACCGCCACAACTGTGTGCACCGTATGATCTCCATATGTTAGGTACTGCATCTCAACACAGGAGGAGGTATTATGTTATGTGGAGTCACCTTCCGTTTATCAGTCACGGACATAACACAGTCATACATCAGTCAGCTCAGTTACATGTGGCACCATCCTAGGGACTGTCGTTCATTTTGGAGCAAACACCTGAACTCGGATCACGTTGTTGTGCCTGTCCGTATTGTCTCGTCATTGATAATCTTAAATGCAAGCTAACTAACTGGCTTCCAAAAATGTACACCAGGAAACACTACTGAGCAAACTGTCCAATTTGGCCCAGTTAAGAGAATCTAACGGACACCGGGTACAAATCTCAAGAGCTGATGAAAACTTGTTACCAAGAGGTATATTCAAAAGCTGTGTGGTTGCGACAGAGTAGGATTTCTGCCACGTCGATACACTTCACGAACAAGCGTCACTTGATGTTACCTGGTTTTGAATATGCTGACGACCGTCGAGAACTTAAACATAAGCTGGTTAAAAGCTTGATAAAAGACAGTAATCACCACTTGGTTGGATAGTCAAGGCAGAAGAAACCCTACTTTTCATCTGAGAGCAGCAGAAGGCATTTTTCCATGAACCGTGGTTGCACTAACAACCGAGTCGGTTCAAGGAAGGTCATATGTGGAAAAAGATGGTCCCTTTATCACCAGCCAATCCCGTCGACTTAAAGAGTGGGCTGTACATTTTGAGGAACAGTTCATCTGGCCTTAACCGAACTGTGTGGATGACAGGACACGAATGGTCAGTTACTGCGTTCCAAACGGTCGCCTGTCGGAAACATAAATTTTCGGGACATAACGGTTCCCGAACCATGTTTTCTCTCCCTTCCTCTTTTTAAGGATGATGAGGAAGGCTGATATCGGAACTGACGCAGCTCCTCCATACGGTTTAGGAAGTCGAAGAGATTGACGTGATTGACGTTTATCGATAGTAATCCCGAAAAGGAGGTCTTAAGTTTACGTGACAACCACAGATGCGTCAGCTTAGTGTCTGCTGCGTTTAAGTTACCCAATGGCTACATTGTACGTCAGTTCACTAGGCCCACAGAAAGCTAGATACTCAAAGAACAAGCAAGATTCTGCTCTAGGTCTTGGAATATCAGTAACCTTATAGGCAACCAACGGTCTTTTTAGATCTAAAGACTGCTTTCCATTCGGCTGCTTGTAGCGTCCTCCGAAACTGCCTTATTCGCAAGAGAGTTTGAGAGGAATAAGTAAACTGATTGATATCACTGTATACCCCCTCTGCAAAAGGAGTGAAGGTTTATGGATAACTGTCTCGAGCGTTTACCACTTATAGTGGTGTTCTTCAGAGGTGTCCGATCGTCCCCTTCCCGTTCAACTTTGTCATGGACAACATCTTGGAAGGTGCGCTTGAGGAATAAAGTAAGATTGATGTTGAGCTTCTTCCTGGAGCTAGGTTGATCGAGATGGAGTGTCTTACTCAATCCCTCTGCCGAAGATACGTAGACCATGCTGAACAAAATGAACGACCGAGTTGGTTTGTATGGAATACGATTTGTTTCCTCAAAGAGTAAAGTGCTGCTTTAAGACTGGTCCATTCCCACTTCTACGTTCTTTACTGCAGGCGATACGCTGGAGACTCTGGACACTTTCACATACCTGGGTAGTACTATATTGTCAGCATGTAACCGTAATGATGAGATATCAGCTTTTGCAAACTTGTGTTGTCTGTAGTGTCAAAAAGAGCTTATGTTGTTGCTGCAAAGAAAGGTACGTAGTGTTTCTGTGCGTTCTCTTCTGCTCTACTGTTCGCAAATGTGGCCTGCTCACGACGATGACAACAGGCTTGCTTTGTTTGACCGTCGCTGTCTCCGCCAATTGGCCCACGTTAATTGGACTGATTGCATGAGCAATACGGCCGTTCGCCGGTGAGTATTGCGAAATGCTCGTGATAAGCAACCAATCGGTCAACTAATCGCGTAGCACAGTTTGCGGTGGTTGGACCACGTACTCCACGCATAACCTGGGTGTTCCAGGCAACGTTATGAGTGGCTCAATCGAAAGCGACCTTTATGCCTAAAATACCCATGGCAAACAGTTGCACTTCAGAAAGTTGGCACACCAACAATCGTCTCAAAGTAAACGAGATCAATGCATCCATGATTAAATCAGAATCCTGCGTGATCTTTAGGAATCGGGCTTTCGTTAAGTTTGGTAGGCCGGCGAGATTCCAAGGCAGTAAGTGATCGGAGGCAGCGGGGACAAGACTGACATCCTTGTGAATATCGCACATAACTCGAGCCCTTCGTTTTGAGAACGGAAGTGGCCACCAAGAGGTAATGAATACGAAGTATCCCCTCAGTTTCCAAAACCGTCTGAAACAGTTTGTCAGTTTCGAAAGCAATCTCCCGCTACCATCTTTGAAAAGAAAAGGCCTGATCTTAGAACTCTGACATGATCTGACGGCTTAAATTCTGTGACTGCTTTCGATTTCGACGGAGGGCCGTCTTCAGTACAACAAATGATCAATCAGATCTCCCTGTCTACACCACTCGATTCAGTTCGGTTAACTTGTTACTTAAAATGTTCAGCATACCCACCAAGTCGATGCAAGTGGTAGACGGAAAGTAAACCCGCTTTTTAAAATATGGACGTATCAACATTAGATCGATGACCAGTACAACTGCGAATCGAGAAGAACAACACTCTACTGTTCTCAACCGACAGTACCATTCATCATTGTCGACCATTCGCCAAAATGAAGCTTACAGTCATAGCATAAACTTATAATCACTAAGCCCCAATCGTGATCGCATGCAGAACAATCAGAAATAAAGTCTACTTGGAAAATTCATGAAATTATAAGAAATTCAGTGCGGCTGAAATTCTTACGAGGCGTGCTGTATCACAACAGGCCTTCACATGCACCGTGAGTTGTTCTAAGTTCTTTGTAAGCTCACTTATTTGATTGGATCTCAGTAATCTATTCGTTAGTATTCTTGAAAAAACCTTCATTCGCATGGTGGTTTATCAATAGTTACGAGCGCATCACTTCTAGGCAAACAACAAGACGAAATAAGACAAACAACAGCATGAACAGAGTTAATTAGAAAACTCCACAATGCCTTATCATCTTTAACAGCATGATACTATATGTGAACGAGTTGTTTCCGTGTTTGAGCTGTGCACAGCGATATCTGTGGCACCTACTGCTTCGTATTGTGTTGTTAGGCACATTGTGAGGTACGCATATCTGTAGCAGTCTCTCAGTATTGTTGATGCATAGCACTCAGCTGCACCTTATCCTCAGTAAGATTACCAAATAGAACATGCAAGCCGTCTTCCGGTACGATTATGTCTGAGTGCTGGGTCCACACAGGATGCGTGTGAACAGAGGAAGAAAGTAACCCGGTATTCATGACTTGACTAATATTCGATTTAATATAAATAATGTCAAATCCTTGACTGGTTCAGTTACTCTTAAGGAGTTCACAGATCAACAAGGAAACGTTGATAATTAGATATCATTACTCATTATCCTCAAGTTTCTGATTTCCAAAGAGGCATTGTTGATGTAAAACAGCTAAATCACCATTTCATAGGTAACTTGTTCAAGTTACACCATTCAACCAGCCGCTCGTGCTGTACAACACCCTCATCTGGTTGCTGAGCATGCACAAACCACAACATCTTATTGCAGCCTGTCGTGACATCATCAGATGAGTTCAAACACATAAAGGACATCAATCCTTCAGACTGTCAAAATCAGTTCCACATTCACGCTTTTATCACTGCTGCTAACCATCTGTTATGGTTATATGTTAAGGTGTGCTCGTTAAACACTGGACAAATTGTAGACAAGGTTCTGTTCTGCAATCCAGCTATTTCATCATTTCCTCTTGGGTTTTCTTCTTGGTTGTTTTCTTACAATTTCCAAATGTCCCACTGCACCCTCCGAAAAACATCCTTTATTCTTATATAAATTCTCATTAACTTTAGGCGTTAGGTTACCGACAAGCCAGCAATTTACTTGCAGTGTAGACAGTACAGATTCAGAATGTTTGCCCCAGTCGCGCATACAGGCATGAAAAATGTATAGACAGGCTAAGTACGAACTTCATTCTGTCAACCGTCAAAGTCAGTTAAAAGAGAAGAAAGGACGACGGATGGGTCAATATCTCGAACACATACGAGTCCATGTAAAAAGAAATGGTGAACTCAAAGGCAGCTATAGAGAACCTATTGCTCCAAATGACTTACCGGCTCTGCACCGATATTTAGAGGAGGTGGACAACCTCTTCTCGGATCATCCTCCTCCTTCGGAGTACCCACACAATCCTGCATCTCGTGACCTATCTGACCACATAGGTCGCATGGTTTTGGTTGATTTGGCTTGAACTCCTCGCGAATGATGGTGAAATAGGGTTCGTGCGTGGCCAGACCTAACATGATCAAATCTGCGTCTGCGCCGCACAAGCAATGCCGTGTGTTTGCATCGTGGTCAGGAGAGCAGCGTTGGCGCCGAATGAAATCCATTATTTTGTGTTCACCCTCACCAGGCACATTGGCATCACTGAGAAACACCTGAGGTGATAGGAGAAGAATGAATAATGAATACCACGAGAAGTGACTCATGTATAAACATTCTGTTCACAGATTTTGTGATGAGACCAACGTACGACATTCAGTGAGACAGACTGAGAATTCAGGGCCGGTATTTTTTTTTTATCACAAACATTTTAATTAGGAGTTGGAAGCTTCCTCACTCGAGAGTAATCCCGTACAAATGTGACGATAGTGGACGCAGACAAAAAGTGGGAAGTCATATGAAACTGAAGGCATTAAGCACAATATTGATTGCATAAAGACAGATTAAGATGGCATTTGGGTTGTTTTGTATTTTCGAATACGAACAAATGACACAGATGAGATGAACAGAAGTGATTCGGCAGGCTGGTCCGAGAGAAAAATGTTTCGGAGGACGATTATAATTTTTGATGTGTAACAGAGAACCTTTTGTCAACTGAACGATTAATCTAGTTAACCCCCTATACATGTAAGTCAGGAGTCGGAATCGTAGATCAGATTAAACGTCATTAGTCCCGGTAATTTTGACAACCCCAAACAAAGCGTACTTGTATAGTTAATAATCCGGATATATTCTACATCAATCAACCAACAAGCATCCACTGAGTTACCAGCGTCTAATATGACGCTCACGCACATCCCAACGTGGTTTAGCAGTTCGCCCTCGATAACTGTTTTAGCGAATTACTCCTCCAACATCTGACTAAGAACGACTCCACAACCCGATTGACTGGGAGACGAGAACAGATAAACAACCATGTCTTGATTATTTGAACGGTAAGAAAGTGAAGTTTCTTAAGGCCACAAGCCCACAAGTGTGTGACACACTCATCCATAAGTCCGCATACCTTGAACGAGCTTACAGTGAGAATCAATATGTAATGATCTACAAATCCGTAGAAAGAAGTAGACAATAGAGATTGTAATAAACAGACCAAATGGTCGGACTAAGGGACAGAGGTTACCAACTGAAAAGTAGGTACAGTCACTGCTTCATGCATAAAAAAGATATCATAATCCAAAAGTAGTATCTTCAATGAAACAGACGGCAGTTGTGTTTCAAAGAGACTATTCCTGAACTAACAGTACACACACATCAACATCTGAGAGTTTTATCAAATAGAACTGTGGTTCCGACCACCGTTCACTTCAACAGTGATGTCGGATATTCCATAACGAAAATTCTAGTGAACGAACATATATATATATATATATATATATATATATATCAAGTTGAGCATTAACATCATTGGTTAGTATGAAGATGTCCGAATGTTTAGTCTGTTTAGAAAGTTGAGGATGGCGTGGTAGAACAGCCATTTGGTAACACCCGAACAGCTATTCGCTGGAGCGCACGTTGATATACTAAGTAAACAAAACTTTTCAGATTTGCTTCGGCAAACT
>LUCH01001532.1:17316-41920 GCA_013368495.1 Paragonimus heterotremus
ATCTAAGCTTTGGACCACCAGGATTTCGCTTACCTGATCTCAGTTGTCCGTCCACAGATCAGGACGATGTCGTCAACATACTATCATCTACTGTAAGGTAAAATGGGAAGTGGTGGGCTGGATAACCCTGTCCCACCCTGTTTCCGATTTCAAAGGTCGGTGACATGCTGCAATACGCCCAAACTCTGCCAGGGGTCTAGTAGTAAATTGCTTTCAGGATGTTCACATACATCTTAAGTACACTTTTCCTCAACAGACGGTTTCGGAGTGCAAACCTGCCAACCGAATCGAAGACCCTTTTGATGTCCAAGAAGACAATTGTTGGTTTTCAGTATGAATGGCGGGGTTCAAGCATCTGGTGAAGTGTGAAAATGTGATCAATGTAGTCACGGCCAGGACGACACCCAGCAAACCCCCCATGTTCTTCACGTGTTTCGTTTAGCCTACAAAGTATAATGGTTGCAAGCAACTTTGACGCAATATGAATCAGGCTAATCCCTCGTTGAGTCGCACAGGAAGTGCAGGAGTCCTTTTTGAAAATGGGGATGATGTCAGCCAAAGCCCAGTCGTTCTGAACAGCTTCACTGACCCAGAGTTTCTGGAGCAGAGCCGTCAACGCTCTAAGGATGGACTTACATCCTCAAAAAGGGGTAGGAGTTAAAAATCCCAGTGATCGCATAGGGAACAAATGGTTGGCAGCTGAACGAGTAGTAGTATCACACGAGACAGCAGTGCATTTAGGCATTGTATACCGTATATGTGCCCAATGCGCTTCATTGTCATCAACTGGGTAAGGACCCAGACTGGAAGCAAGCGTACAGCACCTGTAGCCCTGCTGGTTTAGATACAACAATTTGTAGTTGGCAGTGAAGTGGTCTCCTAGCAAAATGCAAAGCGAACTTGGCACATAAGAGTGCGTGATTGGAATCCACGTAGATGTTCCAGATTTACTTACAGTCCTGGAAACAGCCACGTCACCAACAGCTGACGGTCATGTTATCAATCGGCAATGGTGATTGCCAGGTGACGCACTGACCCCTAGGATGGCAAAAATTATTACGTGCCAGAAACAGACCGTTATCAGCACAAAGCTACAACAAACGCTCACCGCTGTCTGTTCGACGAGTATTGTAAGATGGCGGGCCACCTAAACCATGTTCGTAACCACTTAGTGTGCCCACCTGAGTGTCCAAGTCTTTACCTAGTCCAGTAATGTCCGTATGCCGCGTCGTACGCAAAAGGTTAGTGAGCTGGTGATAAAAATCAACCTTGACCACGTCTGGACTAGTCTGTGGGGGTATATGTCGTAACAACAAACAATCAGCGTTTATGATAGGTGCCTCTCTACGCTCTAATTGTACCTTCGAGAATGATAGCGCAAAGGGGGCTGTTCACGGGTATCCAGTCAAACAGCGCTTTCTCTGTGTATGCGCTTAGGGCAATTCCAACTACGGCTTGGAAAATGGCTTTAGCCGAAGGGTCCCCAGACAAGCGCACACTGTACTCACATGATGAATCGGCTGATGAGAATTGAAGTTGTAGCATTGACCTGGGATCCTGAGGCCGTGTTTCAGCAAGAAAACACATATCGATGGCGAAGATCTCCAAAATGTGTGCAACAGTTGCTTGTTGGCCTATCTGCATAAGTGTCTGCACAGTGAAGACGACAAATAATATCTGGGGGGAGGGTGGTGTGTGAGTTCGTCAGACAAAGAGAATACCTTGGAGTAAATGAGGTAAGTTCCTAGTATGCGTCGGAAAACGAAATTAAAGGATCATCAAGCAAAGTTATTTGACAAAAGAGAGGAAACTGTGATGAGTAATTTGGTGTGAAAAAAATGTAACATGAGGGCAAAGGTGGCTGTCGACACCCCCCCCCCCCGGAAAGTTATGATTGGAACATGAGAGGAAATTCACAATTACTATACGCTCATACGTTCATAGTTGTGGAGGAAGAATACTTCGCGACTGCCCAGGCCGAAGAAAGAGGTTGGCTTGCAGGGCCCCAATCGGAGTCTTTGGTTAGAAAAAACCTCATCTGCAAGGCAGCGTGGCAAAGCAGAGTTCGCTGTCCACTGGGGGCTGGTGGCCAGTAGTGATTAGGCTCACACGCCTTTCGGTTAGCGTCTATCCATCCAAGATGCCCAGTGCAATATGCATGAAGTTGCGACAGAAGCAGCGCAGTAATTCGAGGATTCGCCAAAAAACGTAGATGTGGTGAAGTAAATTTGTCCAGCCAGAGTGTCCAAAATCGACAGGGATATTGCGACGCTTGCATTCTGTTGCCGGAGTCCGGGGATCAAATTGGTTTAAATAACTTACGAATAGGGCCGGGCCACACAGGGTAACCAGCACACCTTACGTACCCGTTGGAGCCGATGATCACTAGGATGAACTGTACGCCTTCCTCTGGATTTGTTCACGACTGGCAGAGAACGGAAACGTCATGTGGACAACAAGCCAGACGGAGGGTATGCTATCCGCCGGCCAATGCACTCCCGACGGGGTAGGGTAACATATACCATGACGTAACACTGCCAGAGTCCGTGACATTATAAAGATGACTCGACGACCAACAGTGAATCACCCACATCACGTTAGTACCACCGTTTATTGTCCGCGATTGCTGATTCGTCGGTAGAACACTTATTTTGCAGTAAGCCTTCGTGTGGAAGGCTGCTCCGAATCTGTTGCCATGGGGATATGTTCAGCGGCGTCCAGCCCATCATCATAATCACCATAACAGCCATGAGCCTGACCAGAGTGTACTATTCACCAACGAACAGGTGCACACACGAACACACTCACGAACACAAAGTAACGAAGCGTTAGCAGGATGATGGGAATATCGTGTCAGAAACGACGATCAGCGATGTGTCTTCTGGACAAGCTGACTCTGCAAACACTGAGAATATTGGTCCCATTTTACGGGCATCGTTGGCTTGAACATATTTTAGGAATTCCATCTCACCGACTGCTATGTCGTGATTTGTTTGCCGATGATGGGTTAAGCAGAACGTAGCAGCCTGATGGTCAATCTGTGGCTTGTGTTCGGAGAATGAAAACATTGACACCGAAGGTTGTTTCAATATGGCACTTCCGGTTCCCCGGCTGAGGTTCGAGGGCCAATAAACACATCCGGTTAATGACACCATGTTACGTGACGAATAATAAGTCAATAGTGCTCATGTTGCGAACACGTGTATCTCGGTTCAATGCTCTTTTTTCATCATCACTCGTCTCTCTTTTATATCTCCTAAAAACCTACCATTTCTGTCCGTTTGCTGTAGCGTGCATCTCCTTTATGATGCTAATCGCGTTAAACACATGTATCTAATCGATAAAGAACTAACGGTTTTATCTGCGGTCGTGAGCAAACATACATAAATGGAACTTGACGAGGGCAATCAAAAACACAAATCGGCATGATTCAGTTGATTACATTTAACTTTACGTTAGTGATATCACGGAAGGAATTCTAAAGTCTTCCGTTAAAGATGCACTACCACCCTGACCCAAATCAAACTGCACACATCCATTCAAATGTGTGGCCTAGACAAATAACCCTAGCAGAACGGAGAGACAAGTCACACCATCGAACAGTAGAGTGCACACATTAAAAAGGGTAAAAAGATCACGCGGCTTACGCGAACAACATTGGACGGATACTCAGTCATAACGGTTGCGCAACAGCTGAACGTACATCGCCGACTCGGTCTGTAAACGAGACCAACACTCGGTTACTAAGTTTAGTGACAAAAACACAGCCTGTACTCAGTGTATTTGTCAAGCTCAATAATGAGCTCCACTGGCACCGATGTATGCATGCTTACAACGTATACTCCTCCGTACGTATAAGTTTATTGGTTGACCCACTGACGGACGGTTAGGTATACTACGTAGACATCACAGGAACACGCATTTGCAAAGATGCGATGAACGGCTATCGGAAACATCATGCAAGTCAATGCTAGTGACCGTTCTTGAAAAGAGTGCATCGATGAGACATCGCTTAAAATAAACAAAACAGATAGAATGCATTGAATCAGAATAAACAAACACACTTCGAGATGGTTGTCGGACACATTACCTCAAGCGACCACACGAACTGACCAGTGTACATGAGAGGTTGTCGCGCTGACTACTAATCAGTCGTCAAATAGGAATCATTGTATGGATCGGTGAGTATCGGTCATTGTAACCGAAGGTAGTGGAAAACTACCTACTGCTTAAGTGCATGGAAGCTGCGGTTGAGGTCGAAGCATTAACGAAAACGTCATGCCGATCGTGAAAGTAAACCTATTATGGTTCAAATGGATACACACAAAAAAATCATGGTTGTACCCTGGTAAGAATGACGGACTGTGTTGGCGAAAGTTTATCAGTCTTCAAATGGTAACAAAATAATTAGACTCTTACACAAGCAGAAAACGTTGAAGAATTAGACTGCTATGAGGTGAATTTGCCTCCAAAATATGGATAGATGGATTATAAGACGTACGGATAATTCAAATCTAACAGCTGTTCAAAGCCCAAACTTTATTGTCTTCTAACAAATCACAAACTTGTCTGACAAGTCAGTCCGACCGATTCTGGTCACGCCTAAGTCACTTTGGCATAAACGAGTGTGGAACTGTTGGCCGATATTGTGAAACCGGTCATTCAGAGATCCAGTGACACTGATCCCTGTTCATTATCGTTCGATCTCTTTAAACAGTTGGAACGTTTGCATTGCTTCAACAAAAAAGTAGTTTGAAGATGCTATTTCTGTGTGCTTAAAAAATGAGATTTCAATCTGAAGAGCTTGCTTATGAGCAGACTGAAAGTACGGCGATGGAAAAGTCATTAGGACCAATGCTGGTGGAATAAGTGAGCGGACAAGACTGTCTCAACTTTCCGCTGTGAACGTAACGTAGACGAGGTTATTCTTTTCATAAATAACATTCATCCTTCATTGTTTTTTAATCGTTTTAACATTCAGCTTAACCGTATTGTCCCATGAAGTGTAGCACAACAACAGTCTCACATTTTCCGACAGTTTACCCATTAACAGCGCTGACGACGTGTTGCGACAAACAGTTTAGAACAAACAGAATAGCTATGAATACCGGTCACACTTTGTCAACTCTGCATCAGCCACATCCAAACGCGGCGTAACCATCACACATTCAAACGAAAAGCCAAGGGTCTGCACAATAGATACGATTCCAAACGAAGAGTTATTCAACAAACAAGAACCCGGAGAAACTATCCATATTCACAAGAGACGAAAAAGATAAATTGATCTCATATTCTACAGGTATGTTTTAACGTTTTTACTGGTTAAATGGAATCACCTGGTTAAAAGTATCGACAGCAATGAAACGTTCGAAACCATTTACAGGTAGCACTAATAAACAGTTTCGTAGAATAGTTAATTTAGAAGAAACCCAACTGTGGAAACTTTTGGGCTTCGGTTAGATTCGAACCAGCGACAGGAACAGAACATACGAAAGTGGTAAGCGCTCTACCCGTTGAGCTACGAAGCCACGCCGAGAACTGTTGAATTCCAGTGTGGTCGGTTTGAGAAGTCCTGCCGAGGCAGCCGATTCCCAGGATCATTTAGTGGATTCCATGAGACAGTGGGACAGAGGAGTAACAGAGTCCAAAAGTGAAATTTCCGAGCTTCCGACGTGGCTTCGTAGCTCGGCTGGTAAAGCACTTGCCACGCTTAGGCATGTTGTTTCTGTCGCTGATTCGAATCCAGCCGACGCTCAGATTTTTCACATTCGGATCTTCGAATCTTATAGGTATGATAGGCGTCCACATACGAATGCAGTGTTCGTAATATCTGTCGGCTCTTCACGTTATTTACTTGGAGTTAAAATGACAATTACAATAGTAGAGTGTATTGGCATATTTTGCAACGAACGACCGAGCACTATTCAGAAGCGAGTATGATTTAGTATCTATCTATGGTAATCCAGTCAGGTCTGGTGTGAAATCGCTGATGCACAGGTCAACGCGGACACGCCTCATGAGAACGCTGTGGTTGGTGAGGTCTGGCAGAAGGGGAACTCGAAGCCAAATGCATCTTTAAGAGATGTGCTGGCTAACGGGTCTAAAAGAATGTGAAAAGTATGGTCAGTTCTGCGTGACGTTCAAGTAGTAAATCAAAATAGTTGGTTCAGACGATGACACAATGCAATTCTGGAGTGTGATCCGAGTAACAATAAGTCCAACTGCGTCGATTGTCACGTCGATAGGTCACGTTTGTGAGGTTTCATGATGCTCACAGTCAACTGACTCGCCAAGTCGTTTACAGTATTGTTACGCAATCAAAACCCTAAGGTTCAGACGTACAGCGGGTTGCGATTATCAAAACCGGGGTTGTGTGTGTGAAAGTTGGTGATGCCACAGATTGGCTTGACCAGTGTGAATAACTGTTTCGCGTACGCGGCTGATTATAGCAAATGAAGTGTGCAGGTCACGAAACACACCCTTCACCCGTCTAGTAGATTATAGCATTGCACATTCAGTAACCTTAAAAAATGTATCCTCAAGCAAGAGCGGGAATTCGTCGACGTAAATGGATCTATTTGTCTTATAGCTGTTCAGTCGCATTGTGTTAATACCCTCTGCAAAAATTACTGGCCGTATCCTGGAAAAGGCCGCTTTTTCGATACGAACTGTCCCACTAACTCCAACCGGTGACCCCCTCGATTAGGGCTTCTTTCTCGAGTCGACCGGGAAACTTGATCATAACTCATAAACGAAAGTGGTTGAGCGTCCACATATGATAATTCGGTCGTGTCCAATGTAAGGTCAATGGCGCAGTGGCAAAACACGGTTGCCTCATAAACAGCGTCGTCGGAGTTCTAGTTCCGGGAGTGGCAAAAATATCCACCACTAAGGAGCTGCTCCACCAAGAGCGAAACTCGAGTCTGGTGTTTCTGCTGTTCGAAAGGGGGCCGACTGCAAAGTCTATGGGAATGCGGCAGCTGCAATCAGATGTGGATGTTCAATTTATATAAAGATCCAAATCCCCACCTACTCATCAGTAATTGACAGATCAACAAAAATTGGAATTAACAAAAAGCCAACACAGTCAAATTAATACACAGTTCATTGAACGAAGTTTTTCTGCCCACACAAGGTTGGATTATGTAATCGGATGGCAATGGCGGTGGTCAACATTCGATGGCGAAAGAGTTTTGATCGGTTCGGTGGAACCCTGTAGATAACGGTGAACTATCGATCTATGTGGACCTGATGATCGCTGTCAGTCAGGCGACCTACACAATGGCACTCACGGTTGTTTTTCTCCAATTTGTCCCGATTCATGCTGGATGATGATGTCTGATTCTTCTAGATAATTACCGTCGTACGATTCACGTAGTTTTCTGAACAGTCGTAAGTAAATCACCATACATGAGTTATGGACTGGCACTTTATCTTTCAGATTTAGAGTAGTCAGCGGTGAACTAGTGAATGTGATAATCGGTCTGGCTGAGTTCAGCGTTCTCTTAAGGGAGCTAGTAAGTCGACGGATCAGTGATGCAACCAATGTACCTCCTTTGTATGGCAGTCGCATGAAAATGGGATTTTTATCAATTCCTTGAATCTTAACTAATGTTTGCCCTGCTTTTATACACTTGGTCAAAAAATGTCAAGTTAGCCGTTCTTTTGCGGAGCACGGATTACAAGCTGTAGCTCGTGTTCCAAAGCATCTGCTAAACAGATTCTTCTGGCTCTATCCGCCAAACATTTGAACAGGTTTCGTTTGTATTTTAGGTTAGTGAAACTACAAGTACTGACCTGACCAAGTAGTCATTACGATCAACAGAACGTTTTAGACTTACGTCAATCCCTCTACTCACAGAGACGTCCAAGAAATAGGAAGACCCATCTGACTTCAGTTCTGACGTGAAACTTATGAGCGAATGTGCGCGGTTCAAGTCCTTTGAAATATAAGCTACGTCTTGTGACAGCGAATGCATCATCACCATAACGCCGATGGGAAACCATCTGATTGGTAACAGTGCTCAATACCGTTCGTTCCAGCTTGCCCATAAAAATATTTGCCAGCAGTGGTCCTAATGATGACCCCACTGCCACTCCGTCAATTCGTCTATAGATGTCACCACTGAAAACAATCTGTACATTGTTGTTGCATTTTAAAAGCAATTCCTACAAATACTCCGTTGACAAGCTAACCGAAGTGCTGTCGCTTTCAATAAAATCGCATAAGTAATGTATTGTTTCCACCACTGGCACATTAGTTAACAGGGAAGTTAAGTCAAGAGAACACACTGTTTTATTGTCTACCCGAATGTCACGAACTGTATTCACGAATTCCACAGTATCTTGCAGGCTATACACACACACTTGTCTCCGAACTGGCTCCAAGATCTCGGCAAACCATTGTGCTGAGACGTGCTACGGTGAATTCTTCATATCCAGAATAGGGTACGGAGAGCAGTTAGGCTTATGAATCTTCGGTAACCCATAGAGACGAGGAATAACAGTACCCGTGGGCGTCGTAAGTTCATGTTGGACAGTTTTTATGACTCCTTGGTCTTTCAATCGTTTCAGATTACTAGTTATCTGCGTCTCTATTGTCAATGTTTTATCGTTTTCATTTGTCATTTGGTTAGGCTTAGTACTATCTGAAAGAATCACTGGCATTTTACTGGTTTGTCAAACGGCACTATTCCAGTACCTTTGTCCGGTCCTGCTAATAGAAAATTCTGCCGATCCCGAAGTGCATGTAACGATTCATCATGTCTACCAGCTATCGGTCCTTCATAAGAAAATGGGACTAGGTTAGTATCAATAACACAGGCTAACCAGCTTAGCCTTGAAGTGTTCCTTTGAGGTGGCAACTAGTTGAATAGTTTAAACAACAGAAATTCTAAAATTGAATTTCAAGCTTTAATTCATCATAATGACGACGTGGAATGGAAAATTTCGGTCCTAATGATAGAACCTGTAGTTGCGCAGTATTAAGAGAAATAGAAGAAAAGTTATGGATATACCGTTCAGTTTGGGTCAGGAATGACATTGCGGTTTCTTGTCTTTCAGTGTGCAGATAAGTTTCTATCGTTTCATCTCTGTCCGTTTACGTACGACCAAATTCACAAAATTATCAAACAACAAACTCTCTTTCTCTTTTAGGTCATCAAGTAGTGTGTTCATTGGGCAATATTCCTCTCTATCTGTGTGTCTATCTGACTGCAGGCATGACGTATCAGTGATATCCTGTCCGGACGAATATGACATCTACACAGTGTTGTCCGTTAGCATGTGGGATACGTGTTAGTTCGTACACAGTCATTCAAAAATTAGATTTCAATGTTTGCCTTAGCAGTAATGTTTAGAAAGCTTAGTAATCGATTGAGCTGCTTCACTAGCGGCGGGTTGTTGTGGTGTTTGATTACTTCGAAGATTCCCGTTGGGTCACGGAACGCGGAGTTCAATTGTTACAATCATGTGAAACGCAAGTGTGGTATGTGGAGAACATCATACACCAGAGCACATCGATTCTATAGTACACAAGAAATAGAAACCTTCACAAGAAACCTGGGAAGACCGGACACTTGCAACGTTACACAAAATGACACGGTGAATCACGAGTCCACATCAATAAGCCAGGAAGATAACTAGCATGAAAGCATCCTACCAGGAAGATAAAAACGCTCGTGCAAACAGTTAAGCGAGTTGTCCTGATTCTGAAAAGCCAACCGAAACTACAAGATAAGGTTGTCTTCAAACAAAAGAAGCCAACCAATTAGCGTCCAATCAAACTGTGCAGACGAATTCCCATATAACCACACACAAGATTGTTGTCGGTGAGCACCAACACTGAACGAATGTCCTGACCAAATATGTCAAACCCTGGCCGATTATGCACGACCCACGAATTACAATAAGCCAAAACAAGACAACAACAACAACAGACAGCAGTCTACCAATAACACATGTACTCACCCGAATCTCCGACCTGACGAGATCCACGAGAATGCTACTCTATTGTGACTCTGAGTGTCACGTGAAAGCGGGAACAATTGTCTACATGAAGATGAAGTCCATATTTCATAAATGACAAGGTAACTTATTTCAGCCATATCTCTAACTACTTACCAGTAACGAAAATGCGACTCAACAGAGTTGATGACTTCTGTGCATTCAACTAGTAGTGGGGTTACCGACAGTTGTTATGTCTCATTTAGAGATGATGGGACAACCTCGGCACTACTTACAGGTGAATTTGGCTGAGCGTTCACGTGTGATAACTCAGTCGTGCCCAATGTGAGGTCAACGGAGCAGTGGTCAACACGGTAGTCTCATGAAAGCGCAGTCGGAAATCTAGTCCTGGCCGTAAAAAGGATGTGCACTCTAATGAGAGCGAAACTCGAATCTAGTGCTTCTGTTCGAAAGTATCGGTATCGGGGATGTTCGTCTTGTAAAGTTTCTTGTTCAGTCGGTAGAACAACTGAGCACGTTCTTGGCAGGAGCAAATAACACACAGTTCACGTAGATATGACATTAAAAAAGCTTCCGAAGTGTTTATATTGTACGCTCTACGGGTCCTTCCCACGGGTAGGTCTTTCATCTGATCATGTTCATGAGGAAGATACTGCCGTTTGTGTAGTGCTGAGTTAAGAGCACTACGTTCGGACGAAGAAGAGAACGTTTGGCAAATTTAGTCGTCAAAAATTATGCGTATACCAGTGACGTAACAGTGATTAAAGTGCACGCTTTCTATTCCAAAGGAGACAGATGAATGCCGACTAGGATAGGGTCAAATGGACCCCCAACTACATCGGCAATCAACCTGAAAACTTGATTTATGCATTGGATTCAACAGCTTTGTCAGTTATTTTGCGAAACAACGGCAGGCTGAACTGACCACGGGTGAAATTAGCCCGAGAGGTACCTTAGGTTTGTGAACCTTGAGTGGGTAGCACATTTGTGATGTCTAGTTCTCCCATTTGTGCCATTGCCTCGTTATCGTACTGGCCTTCTACAAGAGTTAACACCGCCTTTCTCACGTTCGTTTTCAACATGTACGGGATATTCAGCGTTGTATCGGACAGAAATTCGTTAGTATCATCTCGGGTAGAATATTTTGTGAACCCATTTGCATACCTCCCATACCGGGCATGGAATTAGAAAGATTTAGTCATTTTTGGCGGTATATAACGTAACCAATGATAAGTTCGTCACGTACGATTCTGGACGTTCGGATAGAGCTGACTATTGGAAAGCCCGACAAATCAAACTGGAAAAGAGTTACGAGTATCCTCAATCAGACTTTGGTTGCTTAAACAACCTAACGAAAGTAGTCAGTATATGTAAATGTGCGTCAGTTAGTACGCTTTGAACACAAGATCAAAAGTCGGAAACATTCAAAATCGCATGTCGGACAAGCACTTGGAGCCGCCACGGTTTTCGTGATCAACATATGAAGGCCTCATGTGCTAGCAAAGAGACGATGGCTTTTGAACATGAGGATACCGTGATTATCCGTGGAACATGTGTGCACGTGATTTGTATTTGTAGATAACGAACCTTGAATTGTAATATACACCGATTAAAGCCGTTGAATGAACCTGATACGATGCTGAAAAAATATAGAGCGATACACCACCCTGGTTTAAGATGATTTTCACAGAGTAGCAAACGACAGGAAATGCTGTAGAATCGAATCCATAGTTGTCGATATCCTGAACAAGAAATAAGAAACAGAGCTGATTGATTTGATTTTATACACAAATGTGTCCTACACATAGAGATGAGCACAATTATGAAGGTACGTACGGTGCACGAATGAAATAAACAAAAGTTGATTAACACGACATACTATGATATTCTTCCAACCGGGGTCGCTGTTTAAGCGATCGTATATGTAGTAGCGCAATGCCACAGCCAAACGTGCCATGAAGGGTGTTCCCGGTGTGATACAATTTGAATCGAAGTGCTCCGACTCCCCTTTGCCCGGTGGTAGGTGCGCTCCGCGTGCGAGCAGTTCGTGCCGCAGACGATCAACAGTCATCTGCTTTTCTTTGGCCTCCTTGGCGGCACGGAAACGTCTAGATCTTTGTTGATTCATTTTGGCTCGAGGTGCCACACCGTCGATGGCCATGTACAGAATGCGCCGGGGACGAATTATGGCAAACAGACGATCAATATACTCAAAAATGGCCACAAACATCTCCGCTTCGTTCTTGGGAGCAGCCTTATTCTCCGGATGTGTACACGGATGAATAATCCCATTCATATCCAGATAGAGATTGTCAAACTCTTCACCGTTTGGGTTAGGTTCAGTAGTATCCACTGGTCCACGAGTACCCCGATTGTCGATTATCGGTCCACGTTTCTCCACGCAGTGACTCACAATTGATGGGTATTTCATACTAAGCCATCGGAAGAAGGCTGGAACACCCATAATTCCGAATGGAGAGCTGCGAGAAGCGAGACAAGAAGGCGACTTCGATGAAAGACTCAAAGAAAAAGACAAGACAAAAAGTGAGGAAGGGAGCACACACAGTAACAGTCGGTCAAGACAATTTTAGAAGCCAGTGCCGTAAATATCGAAAAATTTCTTCCACCTTGTTCATTAGATGACAATAAACAATTGATAGTAAGCCGTATGGCACCTGATTTTATAAAGATACAACTTAAGAAAAGGCATCCGCTCCTGTGTGTGAAGACAGACCTACATCATAGCCAGATTACCATGGTTTGAATTAAGACGCTGCAGTGACTTCGACAATCTGACTACCGATACCGTTTGGTAAGTTGTTTCTACTACCACCTTGCTCAATTTACAACCGACGATGTTGTAGCTGTGAACGGACGATTTCTGAACAAGTGGGAAAAGGAAGCGTGCATAAAACAATTTAAATCTAGGTGGTTGCCTGAATTAAGAGTAAGGTCTAGTGGTGAGACGCACAGAGCTGTCACTAGGTCACATATCACAATTATTTGTGCCTTAATACGGAACTTCATACCCATAGTGTACCAAACACAACCACAAGAGAAGTGCGTCACTATCAGGACAACGTGTTCGAACATAAGGGGAACCGCCCATAACCACCTACCTTTTGGAGTACGAAGGTCAGACACAACGAAACTGGACCTTGACGCTGAGGGATGGCTTGTGCAGCTCGATGACATATTAGACTGAACTGGATTATGTGATAATCAAACCAACAGTCACTCACGTCACGTAGACCAATAAGCGAAGGTCTGACGAACTACAGTCTCATGGTCATCCATGTTGGGGTGTTTGAATAAGTGCTAGAACAGTGGTACTAGTTCTAGTGCACTGCTATCGACTAGTTTTTTTTAACCAAAATTGGCTAAAAACTTTAAGAGTTACCCCATATAGTTCGCGGCGTCCTGGTAATATCCCAACCCACACAATACCATGAATACTCACGACATTGTTGATTCCACATAGCATTAGCCGTCTCAGTATAAAGTTGTTGCACAAAGGAGGATGAACAGGTGAAAAAGTTTTCATGATGACTCCTATCCAACCGAGCTCGCCGGACACTCCCAACATTCACTGTTGGTAATTATTTTGCAGACTTAACAGATAGAGCTAACCAGGGTAACAATGTGCCAGTAAGTATGATCTCCCGTAATCCAACCACTGGATATTTTCATCACTTACAAGGACCCAGAATGAGAATTAACATAGACACCCTCAACGTTTGGATTCTGAATCAGAGAGTATATGACCAAAATATGAGAACAAAGATAGGAGGCATTCTGATAAGGTAAAAAAAACACATGTAGAGGCAAAGAGGATATATCAATGCACACAAAAATCTGTAAAGTGAGTGCCACTGACTTATATTATCCGCTACATCAGAGTGTATTTTCAACCAAAGGTGTTTATTGTCTGTCGGACCTCAGCCAGGAGACCGGGAACGCCCTACTGAAGCAAACTTCACAACAAATGTCTTTACACACCGGACTCAAGTCATAGATTGATCACCAGCGTACCGCTCCAGCCTAACCTATCATTCAAAACAAAGCACGATGTGGCAAGCGATGGGTTGGCAGGCCAAGTCAACGAAACCTGCTCAGGAGTTGACAGGATTCATGCGTGCCGGAGACACGTCATCAAACTTCGGCATTGTTGAAACAGTGTCCCAACCACACACTGAAACTGTCTCAGAGACACCAATAGTCAAAAATGGATGTTGTGCGAACATTCTTCGAGCGGACGGACCAGCTTTTGTAGCCTAATATTAGGACCGCTCTTACAGTGGTGGCGTACACTCAGTCGTTCATAGAAAGATTGAGATTACCATCACCATTATCATCACAAACAGCAATACATCAGTGGTCCTCAATGATGCTTAACTGTTACATAAGCATGATGAAGGAAAACCTCTACAGAAAAATGGGAAGATATTTAACTAACAGATGACCTATGCTGCTACCTCGACGAGGTGGTCGGGCTTGTGTACTGTTTTGATCCGGCGGGCTATGCTGACTAGGACTCCGGTCCTTCCAGGTACAACCTTGTCAGACAGGCCAAAGGGGAGCAGTCGGACGAAAAACAGTTACACTCATGGGATTGTATGTCGCACTACTGACCGCATAGGAGTGCTTAGGTAGTGAGGCACGATTCTATGGGCATACAGCAGAACTATTTTCATAGTTGCGGCACTGCTGTCTTCCGCATCAGGAAGAAGGGGGTGAGGAAAGGTACCCTCAAACAAAGAGCACTCCGATCGCCCAACGGTTGACCGTGACCGCCGGCGTATAATATCCAATACGGTCGAAAAACATCTAGTATCTCTCAAAAGCCTGATGTAGCTTCGAGTACATCCAGTGCGCGCAGCAGTGCTCAGAATGAGACATCAATGTCTTATTCACTATGCCCTCTGGCTAGGCAAGAACCTCACTGCCAAGTGAGTCAGACTATTGAGTCATTGGCTCCGGGTGGGGTCCCCCAAGAAAACCCCATATCCTGTTGTCTCATAGGTCAGACTTTTGAGTCAGACTCGGGGTGGGGTCCCTCAGGTTAAACCCCTTCCGCGGCATAAACGACCGGGAAGTATCAGAAATTAACGCTCTACTGCAGCGACATTATTCATCTAACACAACGTCCGCCTACTGTTTTACCCCTATTTCTTCTGCCTTCCATATGTCTTCGGGCGATTATGGTTTTCTGAAGCCAAGACAACTGGTAAACATTGGCGCTTTTAATGTCCGCACTCTCCGACAAGTCGGTCAGCAAGCTGCTCTGGCTAGTACTCTATCAAGTATGGGGCTTGATGTGTGCTTTGTGTCGGAGACGCCAGTCTACGATTCTAGCAAGGTTATCCATTTGAGCTCATCTCTAGATAACTGTCGATCCAAGCGCTTCTCTCAGGGTTTCTGGTGACGCTGAAGCTGAATCTCGTGTTCAGGCTGGAGTGGGAATCGCACTGAGTTCCAGAGCGGAGTAATGCCTGCTAGATTGGATTCCAGCGAACAGTCGCCTGTGCACTGTCAGACTCAATACATCGGTAGTCTGTCGACGCAAATCAGAAAGACGTTGTGTATTCATTATATCGGCGTACGCTCCAACGGACAGCTGTTCGGATGCTATCAAGGATGCGTTCTATGACGCCCTCGTTGACCGACTGAGGCAAAATAAACTCTCTGACATCATCATACTAGCGGGCGATTTGAATGCTCAGCTTGGTCGTCTTTCTTCCAACGAGAAGCAGCTAGGTGGTATGTTGGGTGTCCGGACACAACGCACTGATAATGGCGAAAGACTGCTGCAACTGTGTGCATCCCACGGTCTCTATATTTCGAACACCGCATTCCAACACAGGGAAAAGCACAGTGTTACTTGAAGACGACCGTGTGCTTCCCAACCGTGGACACAGTTGGATCATATAGCAGTTAGTTACAGGTGGCACCACTTTGTTAAGAACTATCGTACCTTTTGGAGAAACCACCTGGACTCGGATCACGCTGTTATGCGAGCCCGTTTTGTTTCGTCATCTGCTCAGAGATCATACGTTCGTAAATGCAAGGTGCTTAACTTGCATTGAAGCGATGAGAGTGTGAAGACCGCTTACCAGAAGGCGTTGGTGGACAAGGTACCCAGTTCGAGTCAGATAAGTGATCCTAACGAATACTGGGAACAAACTGCCACTGCCATGAAAGCATTCTGTGAACGGGTTGGTTTCGAGGAAACCGGATGGAAGCGGGATAGTGTTCGTGTATTTTCTCCGACAAGCGCCTTGTTGTGCGACCACCGTAACCTGCTCCACAGGAACAAGCGAATAAGTAGATAGAAAACAAGGTAGTACTACTGGATATTTCATCTTTGAGTTGAAGGTGTACAGCTGGTTTAAAGGAGAA
This sequence comes from Paragonimus heterotremus, assembly GCA_013368495.1. NCBI lineage: Eukaryota > Metazoa > Platyhelminthes > Trematoda > Plagiorchiida > Troglotrematidae > Paragonimus > Paragonimus heterotremus. The sequence continues at coordinate 33,682 of LUCH01001532.1, forward strand.
CGTTAGTCTTAGTTGTGCAGTATAGAACGTTCTTATCAGGGTAGTGCCCAGTCTTCTAGTCAGCGCTTGTCAGAGAGAATACGCGAACACCATCCCGCTTGGCTGACAACCGGACAACAACGAAAGATTTCTAACGTAATTTCGGCCCACCTAGTTGATACGGGTCACAGAGCCAATGTGGATGTCGCATTTAAGCCGATCTACCGTGTCACACGTGTTCACACCAGAGGTGTGAAATGTCGCACCTTGGCTGCTGCGGAGGCGGTCGGAATCCGGCTGCGAAAACCTAATCTGTATGCGCATGTCTTTTGTTCGAGCGCTAAAGTTACCATAGTCTGCCGTCGTTGGAACACTTGACACGGCACCACAGCAACCGTATTCGTAATCTCAAAATGACACCAGATTCACACTGTATTACATCCCACAAAGTCCTGACTTGACAACTAATTTTATAATTATTGTGTTGTATTTGGCCTGACGAGGACACACCGAAAACGAGCTTGTTCGTCAGGTTTTGACTTTTGATGAAAACAACAATTGTTGGCCTTCTGTGTGAGGGGCGGAGGTCAGGTATCTGGCGAAGTGTAAGGTTACTGTTGGATTTGTTGAAGTTCGTCCGGTACGTTTATCGTCTTTTGTTTGGTATGATGAGGAACGATGAATCCGCAGAGGTGCGTTTGGTTTGGTTGCAGAAAGCCTATCCTTAATCTGCCTTTATTTCTTTGTTGTGGGCAGTAAACGATCATAACGAATTTTGTATCACAAGCGCATATAAAGTATTCACTTTTTCCTTCTTACAACTATCACTGTCTATCTGTTAGAACTTCCTTCATGGTGTTGTTGACATGTTCTCATCTTCATCTGTACTCGATTGTTCTAATGAGGTCATTTCCCATTGACTGGTGGCTGTTTGTGAACACGTGCTTAGTTGACCCATTTTGAACTCCTTCGCTGGATAATCTGTGTACCCGGTTGATTCACATTCAAGGTGAAACAGTACCTCTGTTGTGATTCTATTAAACAGTACCGTATAAATTCTAATTCTTTTGATCGCCTTTTCTGACTTTTTTGGACTTGGTATATAGTCCCGCTGAATAAGCGTTATTGGAATTGTCGAATACGCGTTACTGAGTGAATTGCCCTAAATCGCCAGGAGCGACTTAACAGTTATGATCAATCCAGCCAGGACAAGGACAAAACCCAGCTTGCTCCTCACGGATATATTCATCGCGCGATATGAAGTATAACGGCTGAGAACAACTTTGATGTTATGGGGATAAGGCTAATCCTTCAGCGATTTGTACTCACGAAGCGCAAGAGTCCTTTTCGAAAATGAGGCCGATGCCAGCCAAATTCCACACACTTGGAACAACTTCACTGAAACAGAGTTTTTGCAGCAGAGCCATCAGCTCTATAACTAAAGCTGGACCTGCACGTAGAAAAAGGGCAGGAAAGAGTTCATCTGGACCTGGTGTTTTATGAAGTTTCAGAAACTTCTATTTCCGAGAGCAGAGAGATGTCAACAAACCAACGAGCACAGGAACAGCCCGAAGGTGTAGTCAATGGTGCCGATGGCTAGTTAAACCTTTATTAGAAGCGTTCAGCGCAGCAGATTAAATGTCGTTGGAGGATACGAATGATCTCACTAATGACTTCGCAGATTACCTCGCTCACGCATGGCTTCCTGCTACCAGTTGCTCAGAGGAGGTGAAAAAGCTTCTGAGAATTTCCGATATCAGCGGTTCGTTCTGTCTCAATAGCGCGTTGTGTCCACCAGGCCTCGCGATCCCCTCGTAGTTGCTTCCGGAGCTCAAGGCAGAAAGCTTTGCAGGTCAAGTTGTACTCACCGCTGGATGAAATGTTCCGGCGGACGTCGACAAGTTCCAGTGATCGCATAAAGACCCAGCGATTAGCAGCTGAACGAGCAGTGGTACCACACAACACAGGACCTCAGTTACATACTGCATGCCCCATATGTGCAAAATGCGCTTCAATGTCGTCTGGTGAGTGGGGACCTAGACTAGAGGAAAACGCACACTGGTAAGCGTAAGGCGCCAGTGGACTTGTTAGTTCAAATAATTGACGGTGAAGTGGCCTCCCACCAAAACGCAAAACGAACTTAGCACATAACAATGCATGGTCGGAATCCACACAGGTGTTCCAGGCGAACTTGCAATCTTGGAAACAGCCACACTACCGACGGTAATTTGGTCAACCTGCGTCTACGATTCACTCGGCGGATGAAGTCGCCAGGTGGCACACTGACGTCTAGAACGTCAAAATTAATACCTGTCACAAACACACCGTTATCCACACAGAGATGCAAGAAACGTTCACCGTTCTGTTCCACGAGTACCGTAAGGGTGGGGGCTACCTAAGTCGCGATCGTCAGCGCTTAGTCTGCCTGTCTGAGCATTCAAGTCTTCATCTAGTATAATAATGTCCGTACGCCGCATCGTATGGAGAAGGCTAGTGAGCTAGAGACGGAAATCATCTTTGACTGCGTCTGGACTGCAGTCTGTGAGGGCATATGCCGCAATAACAAACACAGCGTTTGCGATGGGCGCCTCTCGATGCTCCAACCGTACCTTCGAGTCTGAGAGGGCAAACAAAGTCATCGATGGGAATTCGTTCAACCAGCGCCTTCACTGCGTATGAGCTTAGGGCATTTCGAACATCGGCTTGGCTAGTGACGTGAGTTGCAGTGTCTTCAGACAGTCGGATATTGCTTCGCATGATGAAGCGGTTGAGTGATTGGAGATGTAGCAATGAACTAGAATCCGAAAGCTGGGTTTCAGCAGAACAACGGATATGGATGGCGTGCAAGAACTGTCTGCCTGCCTGTCTTCAAACAGTGAAGTTGGCAAGCTTCAATGGTGTTCGGCAGGCGAATAGAGGCTTCTCTTTCAGGTAAAGGAACCTTGGTGTTTGGCACGCTATCATTTTGGCCTTGACTTTTGTCGCCAACGACAAACGTAACAAGTCGCTGATGAGTACACGAAGACGGGATTGGGCAGTCACCCAGTAAAGAGTTTGAGGAAGGAGGAGCACAGAAGATAAATTTGTTTGATGAGGTAAATTGTGACATTGGGGCAAAACTGGACAACGACATATCGACAAAAAACGCGACAAGAATACAAGGCAAAATCAATAGTTAATGTACGTTTACAAGTTCATAATTATGGTGTGGTTAAATTTTTATATGAACGGTCTTGTGCCATTCACAAAGTCTTATCCACTATAGATGATTCAACTTTCAAGACGACCGCTTAACAGTTTTGATTATTTCAATCGTCGTTAAGTATCGATATCGGTGCCTCTGGTTCGGAAATCCAATTACCAATAGGCTAGCCTGGTGAGTTCGCTATATCGCATAATTCGTCCAATTTTAGGATATGTTTAGTCGTCACGCACTTTTAGAAAAATGACGTCAAATATTCACAGTGATACCGCATTACGTACATCGCCAGTCGATCTCCATCTTGTAATGCTCTGGCTTCGTTGTCAATCCAAGGTTATGTTGGTAATTTTATTCAAGTTTAAAAACTTTCTGTAGAATCACAGTTTATTTCTCTGTATAATAAGGTTCCTTATGGTTGACAAGCTTTTTATGTGGGCCTCTGAAACTTTACGGCCAAGCCTATCTTCAAAGCGGGTGACAGGCGCTACAGTATTAGATGACTGTAAGGATCTGGAGATAACCCCGATCTGCCTGCTCTACGTGTAGAATCCTTCCCAAAATCTAATTTCACATTGTAAATAGAATCGTGGGGATTTTTGTCTGACGACTGCTTGCTGCGTGTTATCGCGTTTGTTTATTTGCATGCTTGTCGACCTATGTGCGCCAATGGCGTCACAAAACACTTCTGACTTGCTCACGCGCTTGACGGTCAGATCCTTAACCTCTTCAGATGCTTTCGTGTATCGATGTTGTTTAATATTGGTTGAGACCTATTATAACTGTCGTATAATATACGTTCGGTCTCCCTCAACTATTCGTATCCTTACATTGCGTCCGGTATCTGTTGTGTCCCTGGTGAGCGTTAATTTGGTACCCGTTTGCGCTGTATGCCGGTCAATCACCTTTACTAGTATTTCATGCAAGAAAGTACAGCGTTTTTTGAAAAATAAAAAACGCATCCTGAGGAATGATCTAATTTTTTAAACACAACTTAACTTCTTTTCTAGCCAGTCACGCTTTACCAACACGCTTATCCTCATGGACAGCCGGATAGGGGCCAAGGACAACGGACTCATCTTGTATGCTAGTATCTTAGATTTTACTAACCCTTTCAAAAGTGTTTCACATGGTCGTCTCACACATACTGCGTTGCGATTGTCCGGTATCATCGGGAGGAGACAGTAACCAACCTGTTGAATCAAATCGAGGGTCCCAAGACTACGATTTTTCTTAAGTTGAAACAACAGAGATCTCTGGACCTGTTGAGCAGTAGTTTCAGAAATTGTGACCAATCAGCCATTTGTCTTATTGGTGACGTTTCATTTCCCACATGGGAGTTACTTTAGGCTAGTAACATTTCGATTGCTGAGGAGTAGCAGTGGATTTAGGCTTAATTAAGTTAAGCAACACCCACAACCACATGCGAGTTTCACATTCTATCGGACTTTCCAATCAAGCCTATTTGAAAAGAACCACATCAGTAGTGCACGTGTTTGTTACGGCAGAAATCTGAACCATGGCCAAGCTTTCATAATGCAGCTGTGCTAACCAATGTACCATTGACACCACATGGATGAATTACGACGTGTAAATGCCCGTTTACACAATAATATCACATAAATTCGATACTTTACAAACCCTTTCGTGACAACCCACTGCAAAAACAGAATTGCAGAAATTGAACGAACTGAGCGCTTTCGAAAAAAGTATTGTAATATCTAACGATCGTCAGAATTCTCCAGGGATCCGGCCGCAATCGTGTTTTTTCGTTTTTCTGTTCTGTACGCATGAGTCTGTGTAGTCTGTTGTGGAAAGCCTGGTGTGAACTCAATACCACTTACTTCAACCGAGCAGCTAAACGCATGCAACAAATGCTTGCCTCGTCCTAACGACCCGTTCATTCTTTCATTTTTCAGGGTCGTTTGATCTGTACATTTTCCAGCGTTTTTCAACGCACCCGAAGGCTCTGCACATTTCTCGTTTGGCGTGCTTCCGAGTGCCGCCAAATGAGCTAGATCGCATCTCGCGTTCCTTTTCTTTTTTATTGAATGCTGTCATTAGTCCCAGATTGGTAAGTCCAAATGATTATTTTATTCCAATGCTTTTCCTTCGGTCACCATCACAAACTGGTGTACTCCATTAACGAGCATTTATTCTCTGAACGTTTCACTTTTTCTTCGCCACCACAAACTGATGAATATGTTCTGAACGCTTCTGTTCGATGCATTTTTCCCCGTACTCTCGACGAAAATGGGTGAGTCCGTTCCTTTTTTTAGGTCGCCCCTGTATTAAGCGTACTAACTTGATGACCTCCACTTGAAACGGTCCTACTATTCGCTTCTGATAACGTCATCTATTTTATTATGTGCATCAAGAAAGGCGTTTAAAATTGTTAATGGGTGAGGGTCAGGCGCATCTCTACTCGTCCGCTACGTTAACCCATTTAAGGCTGAGACCTGGGTCATAAGATCATAAGCATACCGGTTACATCGTTGTTCCGGTTATATCATCAGTGGTCATCATCATCTTACCTATAACAGACGTTCTTCCTAAAGCAGCGACATTTATTTGCTATCAGGCAAGTCAACAATGGATAGGGAGAGCAACAGCACCAAACAGCTCACTCCCAATCAAGAACGCCGCCTATATGAGAACGGAGAAGCGTAAACTTAAGTTAGAAGATAAATCACAAAGTGCATCGAATCAAACACGTTTATTCAGGAGCCACGTATATTATTCGGGACGTTCAAAAGTGAACTGATGCTTCACAAATTGCCATATTTGAAACAAGCTTTAAGAGATACCTTGTTGATACGAAATGTATGTGAGGTAAATGAAGCAGCACTCCGCGAACTTTAAGAATGTCACAGGATTTTGAAGTGAAAAAGAAAATGCTGGAAGGAAAATGATTAGCGTCGGCCTCACCAATTTGTAGTGGACAAGTGGGTATGCACTAGACCCTCGTCCACTAACAATTTAATACGCATTTCCTGAAAAGCAATCGTAAGGTAGTCCCAAGAGGCATCGGACTAGAGAACGCAGCGGGATTTGGAAACAAACCGTATATTTCCAGCAATATTAGGAAATATGATGAGTAGTTAGTTTTAGCCTAGTAAGGGACCAATGGCAGCAACCAAGAGGAAAAAGAAGAGAAGCACGAGATGGGCCACAGTCCACTCGACGGCGCTCAAAAGCGCGCCAAGCGAAAAGTGCGTGGAACCTTCGAGTGCGTTAAACAACGCTCAAAAAGGTTTGGGTTAAACGACCCTGAAGAATGAAATCATAGATGAGTCGTTAAGAAAAGGACAAGCATTCGCTGCGTGCAATTAGTTGCACGACTGAAGAAAGTGGCACTGAGTTCGTATCAGGCCTCCTGTTGCAGGCGTACATAGAATCATGCGTACAGTACAAACAAGCAGGAAAACACAGTTGCAGCCGGATCCTTAGAGAAGCCACACGATCGCCGGTCACTACAATTTAACCATATATATGTATATAAGATGCAAAACTAAAACAAAGTTAGAGAATCGCACTACTACAGTTTATATACATGTATATGAAGCTTGACGACTTTACTATAACCAACGTTGTGCAGAAAGGGTAAAATTGATCCTACAGTAGCTATAACAATCTTATGAGGAGTCCTGATAGTAGGCAAATTAGAACATCAAAGCATAACCACTTTGAACGAGAGCTAAAGACGCGTAAGCGCTTTAGATTAAAAAGAAAGTACAGCTGATTGCTTAAAAAATGTGCTCGGCAGTGGAGTCACACAATGGGCTATAAACGATGGGAGGGTAGACAGATCAACAGAAAACACGCCGGTACTGAACCTCAGCCCTAGTTTTAGATAAAACGAAAATTATTAGTGCAGTATTTTTGTAGGCAGGGTTAGGTCCAAATGTATTTAATATGAATAAACGACCATCCAAAAATGCAGAACCACCAACCTCGAGGTAAATTTTTAAATCGCGCAAACGACCTTCACATATGTTTTCAGCGATTTCAACGATTTGCTCACGGATTCAAGGTTAGAGGCCCAGATCATCCGGATCCAATCAGTTTGTCCGTTTCGATGTCAGCGGTGTTCTGTTGACCTAAAAGACAGTCACTGAAAACAGGGTGTAGCGTCGCTCTAGGGGTTTACAGGGAATATCGAGAACAGAGTAAAATACTAGATTAACAACTTCTTAAGTAATTCAGCGATTCAGCGATTCAGCGTTTGACACACGGGTTCGATACAGAGGCCCAAAGGTCCCGGATCCAGTCGGTTTTTCTTGTTCAATTTCAAGCGGGCGTCTGTTGATCTGAAAGGCATTCATGGAAAACAGGATGTAGCACAGCTCGTGGGAATTAGAGTGAATATCACAAAACAAGCTAAGATTACCCGCATAAAAGGTTCTTTAGAAAATATGAGTCAAGTAATGGTTTGAAGCGGTCGCTAGAGGCGCTACTGACGACCTCAGTAGGAAGACTGTTCCAGAAATTAACAACCGTATAGGAAAAGAACTGCTGCCTGAAGAAGGTCCAGGGACGAGGTTTGAACAGCTTCCTGTTATGTCCTCGCCGACCGCCATCATTCGCTACAGTGAAGAACTGATCGACGAGGTCTACTCTAAAGAGGAAGTGTGTGAAAATTAAATCACCGCGAAGCCGTCGAAATTCAAGTGGGTATAGGTCGAGAATTTCAAGTCGGGACTCGTACGCGACGTTTTTCAGACCTGTGGCTAATTTGGTAGCCACGCGCTGAACACGTTCAATCGTTAAAATGTCTTTCTTCAGGCCGGTATACACGACCTGATTATCATACTCGAGGAGCGGCCTTATATAAACCCCGTACAGCGTTTGGAACGCTTTCTTGTCGAAGAAGATGGCCACTGAGTTAAGGCCATTGTCTCTGGCCTCCGTCAGACTGTCCGTGGAAACGATCATATTAGTTACGCATGACCGATTAGGGAGGAAGCCATGCCGGGTAGATGAAAAAAGATGGTTTGATATGAAGTGGTTAAGGATGACACGCTTTAATACGCGCTCCATTATCTTACACGGAATACTAGT
>LUCH01001532.1:52642-82722 GCA_013368495.1 Paragonimus heterotremus
CCGCCACTATAAAACCCTTAATCATGTACCCGAAAAACTGCATGACTGCAACAGCCGCACGGCGGCGGCTTGCATTAACACCATCATTGCTTTCGCCAGTAAGATAGTGGAGCGTGCTAATACTGGCTTACCTTTATACGACTTCCCGATGGGTTCAACTGCAAGCGGCATGCAATCGGGGCGGATGAGATAGCCTACATCAGGACAGCCATGTGGACACTGCGGCGACCCGGTACAGATGGACGGTTATTGTTATGATACCGATCAGCTGATTTTTCACTCCAAATGTATCCAAATGGCAGACATAAACGAGTGTCCATTCTGTGGCGATCAGCTTCAACCTCAGTCGCCTGGTTAGTGCACGTTTAGAATTCTTATCTTTGTCAGTTCCATCTATTTCAGCCGTTGTTCGCACTTCTCCAGTGATTATGGAGTGCAAATCCTCAACACCAGCTACAATGAATGTTGACTTAGACCGGTCTGCTGACAGTCTGCCGCTTGCAGACGGACTGAAGAAAGCGCGAATCAACATAACCTGGAGCGACTATCCTGTTGATGTAATCGCAGAAAGTAAGTTCCTTCATATGTGCATACACAGACTTCCTGCAGATATCACTTGCGATGAACGACATGATGTTGAAGATTTCATGTGATACACGGTTTTGATCATCCGGGAGAACACCAGTAACATATGAAAACCGAAGGATACATTTCGTGCTTGGAAAAAGTGGGGATAGTATGTACATTTATTCACAACTATCCAATACATAAGTCAAGATTCTATCCTCGTGTTTCTGTCCCTATTGACTTCACTCGTCCGCCTGTGTGTTGTAACATAGGGAACGGTTTGGCATAACTCGTAAGATAGGACGAATGGACGGAGCAGCTATAGAGAACTAAGCATTGAGTACAGCTCGGCATAACTCGCAAGGTAGAACGAATGGACGGAGCAGTTATAGATGTCTAAGCGTTGAGTACAGTTCAGCGTAACTCGTAAGTTAGGACAGAGGGACGGAGCAGTTAGAGGTATGTAAGCATGGAACACAGTTTAGTATATCTTAAGTCAACTGGGCGGGGCAGCTATTAAGGTGAACAAATACGGCATAATTAGGTGTTGATTATAGCTTAAGTGAACCTGGCGGAGTACCTAGTATGGCGAACTCATGCTAAATACTTAGGCATTGATCATAGTTTATGTCAACTGGAGGGAGTAACAAACAATGTGAACGCATACCACATACATAAGCGCTGATCATGGGTTAAGTCAACTGCACGGAGCTGCTACCGATCTCAGCGCAAGACGTATGAATCGGAATAACCAACGTGTGCAATAATGTCGAAGTATATTATATAATTTTAATGGAATAGTCAGAAGACACAGTTTACGATGTGAATTCATTTCGCACACTCTCGTCAGTCGTAAACGTGTGACCAACATGAAAACAAAACCAAACAAGACTTAAACGAAACGGTCAAAAGTACAAATAAGGCTGGATCGTGATTGGCACTCACGGTCAAACTCACTGTAAACAAAGGTTTAAAGTCAGTTGTTTTCGTGCACACAGAACGGACTGTTGACGGCTTATCAACAAAGCTTCAATATACTTGAGAAGTTGTGAGTTGTGAGCGTTCATCAAGATCCTAAACGAAGATGCCGTGTTGACACTGTGACCTGCAGTCGATAAGTGCCTTGCAATGGATGAAGCGGCGTTTCGTCCTCGCTGAGTGTCACTCATTGGCGGGTTGGATATTGCAACTCTCAAACAGTTTGGGGTGTGCTCTCCGGCCCTGGTTTCATACATCCATTCTGTTCTACCGATGTATATGTTTCCGCAACTGCAGGAAAACTGATAGATGCAATGACCGGTAGAGAACACAGAGCGGCGTTGATCATCTTACCAAAGGCGTTCAACAGACTATCTCCTTTGAAAAGAAGTTTGATGTAAACATATTTTTCGGGGACGTCCAAAGTTGTATTTTTTGCATAAGTGAATTTGCTACGCATCTTATTGAAACGTTTGGGGAAATTGTTAGCACGAAGCGTTTCATACAACAATGTTTGCTCGGCTCGTAATCTGTTTTGGGAGCATAATCTTGATGCTCCTTAAAATAGTGTGCGCACTAAAGATCTTTTGTATGCAACAGGAACAAAACTCATGTGCTCTCCCGCCCATGTCGGCTTATGGTACAAAGAACGTTCGATAGAACCGTCCGAACGGCGCCTAACCAGGATATTCAAGAAGGACAAACTTTTCTCACTTTCGTACTCAACTGTGACTGAGAGATTTGGGTGGACAGAGCTAAACGCTTGAATTGTTTTATTTCAGTTGACTTAACCTATGATAAACGTTTAAGCATGCCACATGTATTTATGTTAGTAGTTGCTCCGTCCAGTTCCCTCAAGCTATGATCCAAGGAGGACAAGTAGTATGCGTTCACATTAGCAACCACTTCGTCCAGTTCACTTAAGCAATGATCAACATCTAGGCATGTCACATGTATTCATGTTAGTAACTGCTCCGTCCGATTCACTTAAGCTGTGATCGACGCCTAAGTACGTAGTATGCGTTCACACAAGTTACTCCCCCGTCCAGTTCACTTAACCTATGATCAACGTTGCTAAGCAGAAAACGGGAGAATTCAGAATATACGTATATTTAGACTGTTTGACATAAGTTGTAATGATCTCCTTTAGTTCTGGCCAAAAATGAGATGACATACTGGCAGCCGTTGGTGAAGTCTGTAGCCGGCAAAAGCATAGACCAACTGTCATCGGAAACATAAGCGTCCATGATACCAAGATAGGTGGGTTGTAGGTGAAGTGGAAGAAATCGGAATCACTGTTTTCGTCGGATAAATACTGACTATCAAATTTGGTCACTATATGTCAGATAGATGAGCATTGACCCGCGTACACGTGGCAGGCTATATTGAAGAATAGTCAATAGGCATTAAACGAAACAAAACGCACGTTGTTACTGATGGATTGGGACGTGTTTTCCATGTTTACACTATACCATAGATAGAAACAACCAGGTGAAAACGTAGACCCTTTGCCACTGGAAAAACCATAAAAGAATCAAGCTGAACACAATTCACGTGAGTAATTAAGCAGCGACTGTGGCGGCATAGCTTTCATTAAGAAATACTGTGATATTTCGTGTACAATCCAATGTAAACGCAATGTGGTCGAGGATTACAAATTCAATCATGTCTACAAAACCACACGGAACTGAGCGTTTCTGCCACAGAAGCTATGTATTCTTCCACGGGAATACCGATGGAAGCATTTCAGGACGTAGAATCGATGAGGAATGCCAACATGATGCTTTTGTCGAAAAAAATGTGGACATTTTTTCCAACAAAAGTGCAAATATGAACAATTTTCAGGTACAGCTGATTTTTCATATTGCAAAGCTTTTATTATACTTCATAAGATATGTATATTTGACCCACAATATGCGTTTTAATGTTTCATGAAATATTTGGAAAATCTCCTTTCGCGCTTAAATGGCCGTTTTCAACTCGTTTCGGCCTTGAAGCACCATACTGGTGAGCTACAAAATTGCCGTTATGAATATCGTAGTTTTTCTGGCCGAGAGTGCTCTTCAATATCATTCTTTCAGCAGTTTACCTTGTATCCTTTCCGGCGTACGTCCTGATTCCATGGAAAAATTAACAACGGTACCAACGAATGATGAAGCATGGTGAATTGTCCTACGTTGAAGTAGGTTATAGGCGTCTCTCACGCTTAAAGTATTATAAAAAACCTAATACTCATGTTTCAACAACAGTTCGATTGTCGAAATTATAATCACGCTTTCCCGCCTAATCACGCAGAAAGTTAAATAAAACCATGTGTTACCACGTCTGTGACGTCAATCTTCATTATGTTTTGCTTCCGTATTTCCGAAACAAGGTAGAATACAACTCTGCGTTATTTTTCCATTAATCCCTATGCTATTAAACAACCGCACACTTCTTGTTTACGTCTTCGGAAGATTGAAACAAAGAAACCTCTAGGGAACAGATTTGTAAGATTTTGGATTCCGCAACGTATCACAAATTTTCAACAACTTTAATGGCCACGAATTATTTTTTAACTAAAAGATAACGTAGATATTCACGTTCTACCGACAACACGCAGCGTTACTAGTGTTCCCGGCAGGTAGAATATTGACGTCGTTAGTCAACAGTAATAACGGAGATGTGATCAAAAAAGGAGGCTAGCTGACAAATATCGAAAATGGAAGCGAGTCAGGAACTAAACATTAAGGTGCGCTACTGAGGCTGGGTCTAAATTAGAGAATGCACAGTCCACCCGTCTGCTGTACAGACGATCACCAGCTTACAACTCAAGCCACTGGACAAGATAGCCCTGTACCCCATGATAGGAAAGCTTACGGACTAAAATAGCACGGTTCACCCTTTCAACTCCACTAGCGAAGTTCTACTCATCTAGGGGGCTTTAAAGCACTGAAGGTGAACGGGACATACGTTACTCACCTGGACGGTGAAAGTGGATTATCGACTTCATTATGGACACTGGTAGGACGAAGATCGTGGACACTGCATGTCAACGCCCCAAGTCTCATCGTCCTGGTCAGACGTCCTCTCCGCTTGACCTGGTCATCGCTAGGTGCATCCGGTAGCGTTTGGTTGTTTGCATGCTTGTCGGCCTATGCACGCCAGGGGCGCCATATACACTCTTCCGGCTTGTTCGGGCGCTGAACGGACGAATCCTCCCTGTATCAGTGTCGTTTAGCGCTGATTGAAACCTATTATAATAATCGTATTACACACTTTCGTTCTCCTACAGTTATAGGTATTTTTATCTTGCGTCTGGTAGCCATTGCGTATATCTGTGGAAGCGTTAATCCAGTGCATGTTCGAATAAAATTAAAAAACCCGGATTAGGAAAGCAGGAGAAAACATGAACAGGTGTGGTGAATTGTTGATTCAAGGTTGAAGTTGGTTGAAGCTAGCTCACCATATATAAGTACCGCGTATTTGGTGATATTTTTCTGTTATGCAAGTCGATCGAGTAGAATTAGATGACCCGAAGCAGCTCCCTCGAAAAAAGCCTGATATTTCCAGATGCTACTGTGACAACTGCACCTACATCTATCGTGTGAACGTGCACCTGAGATTTGAGACGTGGTTTTACAAGTCTTGTTGATTCGTGTTTTGACTTCACATGTTAACAACTTTTAACGCAAAAACGTCGACGTCAAGTGGATATTTTTCTAAATCGTAGTCCAAATTTAGGTGCTGAGCAGGAATAGGTAATGCGTCTTTTACAGAAGTTTGACCGATGACATAACGAAACCCTGCCTGTTACAGGTCTTGTTGACTTGTGTCTTTAGTCCACATGTTAGCTTCTTTCCTTTCAGAAAATGATTCGTTATGAAATTTTAAAGCTACCTTTTCGTGTTTTTCTATCGTTCCTTCTTGTTTAACCTTTACTTGTGGCTTTTGTTTACAAGGCTGTTCTGTTCCCAACTCGCCTGTCGCTTGCAGAATGCTGGATTTGAAAATGCCTTCAACTCATACGAGAGGGATTGCTTATTGCCGATCCTCCTGGGACTCTATTTTATCAATTTTTATCTGAAATATGCAGGTGCTGCAGACACGTAAAAATGTTTGGGGTAATATATTCGTCTTAGGGTCAGTTTAGAGGGTTATTCGATGCGCCACCTATAAATCTCCCTACTGTAACATGCAAGCCGGCTGTTTATACGTTGATTGTTCGGCACACCTGTGGACCAAGTGTGGGGCAACGTGGAGACACCATGGGACAGCGTTCTTCCGAAGTAGGGGTTCGAACAAGTCCTGTAAAAGGAAACAACAAGAAAACAAGCATGAGCCAAAGGCCCAGTAAGCCATGCACACGACTTACTCAAACGATAACTAGAACGGCGTCGACAACACAGCAGCACGTCCCGACACGCAGTTGAAATTCAACCTGTGCGCGCTTGCTGGTTTCGACCGCAGGTCACAATACCAGTCTGCTTAAGGTCATTTGAAAGCGTTGGGAATAAACGCCTCATGACAAAACTGATCGTGTTAAATTGGTTTTCCGATTTTTGCCAAATAAGGTCGATCACCAAGAAGAAAAGTTGGCGAAACCTACGGACTAATATCAACGGTCCCTAAGCGTTGAATTACGCAAAATTTGAATTGCTTTGGTAATTGACCCGAGTAACCAGGACTCCAAGAAAGGTGTCGTCGGCGTGACTGACCGACTCGGACGCTAAGTTGACCAACTAGGAGCTAATTCTGACCTACTCCGAAACGACTCTGACCATAGTCGGGCCGGCTCTGGATTTTGTTGCAGACTTACTCGGATCCGACTCCTTGCCACTTCTTGTCAAAGCCTGACCGACTCTGAATCATGGCCGGCGTTTTTTATGGGTAGTTGTCTAAGTATCATCAGGTCCATAACCCAAACGGCGGTGTTAGGGACCAACCCTATTCGCATTCTGACCCCTTTATTTCTCCACCACATTACCTTCAGACTGGACCGCAAGAATGGAAGAAAAGCAGGGGTGTAGACGCCAGGAACTTCATAGTCTGCGAGGACGTTTCCTGTTACATTGATAGGAAACGTTGAAAACCTGAGTCGCTCCTTTCGCCATGTGTATCCACTGGTATCAAGCGGTCTTCGATGGAAAACTTCTCGTCCACAGTTTGACTGGCCAACTTGTTAAATAGATGCCCGTCGTCGGTTGCAGTCTTCCTGAGCGCATATGACACGGAAAAGGACAAAGAAGTAGACCCGAATAGATGGGCCATAATATCGTAGGTGTTCGGTGGACCAAACATTGACTCATCGCTCTACCAAAAGAAACCTAACGCCCACCTGTCAGTTTCAAGAATCTTTACCTATAAAAACCTCTCCTCCGTATCTGAAGACAATGCTAATAAATTCAAGCGAAACCGTAACAAAACACCCAGTAGGTTGTTTGTCTAAGCCGGCCCCTGCAGCAAAATTTGCTGGGGGAAATGTCCTCGTATTTCGCCGCGCAACCGAATACCACTCGCACCTTCCCAGGTTTATTCGGATTTATCACCAGCAGGGTGTTAAGTACCACTAGCGAAGAGGCCTATCCTAATAGGTGTCAACTATTGATGCACAACGTCTGGTCAGATGTGTCCTAACGATCTTGTTTTTTTACGTGCTAATTTGACCTCTTCAGGGAGTCTCTTGCCTAGTAATTTTGGAGGCCTTCGAGCCATCCGTCGGTTATCAGGAAGGCTTACACTATAAGACCGCCACGGCAAGCCAATCTCGTACCGTCCATCCTTTAGGGTAGCAGTGGACTCCACAATAAACATGACTCGCTGGTCAACACAGCGATTAACCATTTCATCAGACACTTCGCGCTCAACAAGGTCTACGTCAAGCATGCGCTGAACCAATCGTTTTAGCTTAGTTCAATTTAAGGGGCGGACTTTTGCATTGTTGTTTGCTGCCAGTGGCACAGGGCCCCACAGTGTGCTGCTGACGTCCGCCATGCCGGCTGATCTATTGCTCAGTGTGCCTCCGGCATATCACAGACTGTTAGTTGGCCAACTGCATTTTTTTCAACGAGATGACGAGCAGACCGGCTAACGAGTGCAGCCAAAGCCGAACGTCTTTTTCGGATATGGTTTTCGCTAATTCAACCAGAAAACTCTCGACAATGGACGCCTTGTCGACCCTCATTTTGCTTCCATCATCTGGAGATTCAACTTCCAAGCCCAACCACTGACATTCAGAATAATATTTTGGTTGAGGATTCAGCGATACTGTTTTGTGAGCAGCATAATGTGTAAAACAATCGACTGCATACTCCAAGTTTAACAGTCAGCATTAGCAATAAAAATGTGGTGTAAGTCACGAATCGACCACTCAAAGTTGAGCAATACATAGTTGATATTGAAAGTCACCTCACAAGTTATTTCAATAATGCAAACTGAACAACAAAGGTTCACCCCTAGTGAAGCACGCCAAGTAGAAGCGAAGTAGAAGCGAAGTAGAGACGAATACACAATACGGACGGGTGAATAAGTACGACTACTTTACAAAGTTGATGGGGAGTTATGTACAACGAAGCCAGGTTGAGTGGCTGGGCATCAGAGATATTTGGAAGGACTGTCTCACAGATCCGACGACCGCGCGATAAGTCTGTCTTAGTCAGTTTACAACTGCTCATGGTTCACCCGCATATTGGCAGCTTCATTCCCTCGGCCGGTGACTCATTTGAGACCATAGTATCACAGCCGTTATCTAGAACGGCATACATCTCAGTCGTCTCGATTACCTCATCGATCTGACGGACACGAAGCCAAGACGAATCCCCTGTATGACACAAAGAGGTGGCTCCACAGCTTGGCTCCTTCACATCGAGTTTAGACCACGAACCCACCGAGTCTGCATGCATGAGGGTACGACGTCGCTCCCCTCATAGAGGCCGTAAACACCGTATACAGGCTCTGCAGTATTCGGTTGTGAGGTTCAAAAACGGGCAAACAAAGCATCGTTTAAACATTCTTAGAATCGCAAGTCTTCTTTCCAATGGGATATTTTCAATTAGTAAGCACATTGGCAAATCATGATTATCACTGCATACTGCACATTAGTGTGGCTAATATACCATTTCGACGAGGGTTGACACCCGGGGTGTTCACTGGGAATCTTCGCGCATGCGCATGGTCTAACTTCCTCCGATATGGCTTTGGGTTGATAGGGTGACGAACTGACCATATAGAGCATTAAAAACCAAAATTCCTCTCCCTATAAACTGAAGCAAGTCGTTGAATGAAGGCTCCCGACCAGTGTCTATGACAGATTCAGCCGCTTCTCCCCAAATCTCTTGCTTGGGACGAGAAAGTCTATCCACAAAATGAGCTGGCTGGGCAATTTATCTCCTATGAATGGTACAGCTGGGACAAAGCCAACTGACATCCCTTCATCTGGGTAGTTTTATGTTGAAAACCATAAAAGCCTCCAGTGGTAAACCGCGGTTCATATAGCACGTTTTGGTAACAACCTGAATAACTTCGTGAGGCTCTTCGAACCGTTGCCCCAATATTTCGGTTGCTTGAGTAGGTGCTACTTAATTAGGCAGCAATATGCAATGTCACTTAGCTGTCTTAGTTGAACTCTCACAATAATAAGTAGCGTAGGACAACTTTTGCCGTTTGTCATTTACTCTGTTGGCCTCGGTAGGCTCAAAATTTTGCATGCAGCTACGGCATTTGAACGGCGCCATCCAAGGCGTTCTAGCTTGATTTTTAACAGGCGCACGATTATAACCAAGTTGCGGGTACGTTTAATAATGATAGTAATAATAATAGTGTATTTCTAAGCGCATCCGTGGAACTCCCTCGAAACCCACAAACATTAGCTTACATGACTGGCTAGTCGGGAAAACAGTTGCGTTCGTCCCACCCGGTGGTCCCCCAATATTACTAACTACACAACTCTCTTACAAACTCAGCTACAACCGTGCCGCCAATAACTTTGGCTCCTATTTCCTTGGACACCTTTCTTTCCAGGTAGCCTGCCGTCCATCAATGACTGTCGCTCGGGTAAACACCCAGTTATCACTGCGACTGTTAAATCGCTCCTGGCGATTCAGGGTAATTTACTCAGCAGCGCATATTCGATAATTCCAATAACGCTTATTCAGACGGTCGGGTTAACTGGACTATCTTCCAAGCCCAAAAAACGTCAGAAAGGGCGATCGGAAGGATTAGAGTTTACACGGTACTGTTTAATGAAATCACAACAGAAGTACTGTCTCATCTTGAATGTGAATCAACCGGGTACACAGATTATCCAGCAGAGGAGTTCAAAATGGGTCAACTAAGCACGTGTTCACAAACAGCCACCAGTCAATGGGAAATGACCTCATTAGAACAATCGAGTACAGATGAAGATGAGAACATGTCAACAACACCATGAAGGAAGTTCTAACAGATAGACAGTGATAGTTGTAAGAAGGAAAAAGTGAATACTTTATATGCGCTTGTGATACAAAATTCGTTATGATCGTTTACTGCCCACAACAAAGAAATAAAGGCAGATTAAGGATAGGCTTTCTACAACCAAACCAAACGCACCTCTGCGGATTCATCGTACCTCATCATACCAAACAAAAGACGACAAACGTACCGGGCAAACTTCAACAAATACAACAGTGACTATGGATTTTGATACACGTTCCGTTTCCTCCGGTGGAACAGATATCGTCCTTACAACCATCTCTTTGCGTGGTCCCTGGCTAGTGTTTGGGGCCCAACGCATACAACAATTATATGACAGCGCGGAAAATTAACCAGTCCTGGACGGGCCCTCGTGAAAATCACGGGAAACCTTAGAATTAAAGGGCACAGAAAAAGAGTGAACCAAACAGCAAGATGGGAAAAATCTAATGGTGTTTTGCTCTGATCCTTGATGTGCCACATAAGCATCAGCAGTCAACTTCTGGAGATAGGGAAAGGAACTGTCTTCCGAGGATGAAGATATCGAAAGAATCGCCAACAGTATGACTAAAATCGTCTCGCAATTGTAAGTGCGAGCCAGGAGCTTTCAGCCAATTAAGAAGTGAAAGTGACTCTCACGAAAATTGATTTATCGGGCACCGTCAAGCTCATACATCTAGTGGCTCTTCGAAAAGCGCTTGGCACACTCATAACGTTTGCCGACAAGTTGGACTTGGAATAGTTGCGTTCGTAATGCAGCTGGCGTTTGCGGCTGCGTGTAATCAGTAGCCCGCGAATATCTTCGTTATCTTTCTGTTAAAGAAATACTTTCTAGCCATTAAAGTTGTCGAAATTCTGTTACATGTTGCAGTTCCTAAAATCTCAGAATTATGTTCCCCGAAGATTTCTTTGTTTCAATCTTCCGAGGACGTAAGCAAGAAATGTACGGTAGCTCGATGGCATAGGGATTAAAGGGGAACTAACACAGAGTTTTATTCTACCTTATTTTGGAGAATTGATGATAGAATATAATGAAAATCGTTGCCATAGATGTGGAAGCAAACGTCTTTATTTAAATTTGGACGTAATTATGCAGGTAAACGTGATAACACTTTCGACAATCGAACTGTCGTTGAAACATGCGTACTAAGCTTTTTATAAAACTAAAAACGTGTGGAACTCCTATAACCTACTTCAACGTAGGGCAATTCACCATGTTCACTACCTGTAGGTGCCACTTTTGTTAATTTCTCCTTGAAATCAGGATGCGTTGAGATGCGTTGAGAAATATACCAATATTGTTATTATTACGTTGGAATGGAGACGAGGTGACATGTTGAAAGAATGACTTCGAAGAACACTCCCAGCTGTAGAGATTGTGACACTCACAACGGCAACTGTGTTGTTCCCCGGTAGGGTACTTCAAGGCCGAAGCGAGTTGAAAACGGCCATTTAGGCGTAAAACGCGATTTTTCAAATTTTTCATGAAATATCGAAACGCATATCACGAGACAAATATACATACCTTATCGAGTATAGTAGTTGTGTTGCAATGAGAAAATTCAGCTATACCTAAAAATTGTCCGTATTCGCACTTTCGTTGAGAAAATTGTGTCCCCGTTTTCCTCGATGAAAGCATCATGTTGGCTTTCGTAATCGATTTTACGTTCAGAAAATGCTTACATCGGAGTTTTCGTGGAGGAAGATATATTCCCGTCTCGCAGAAACGCTCAATTCCGCGTGGTTTTGTAGACATAATTAAATTTGTAGTTCACGACCACGTTGCGTTTGCGTTGCATTGTACACAAAGTGCCGCGGTAATTTCTAATGAAAGCTATGCCGCCACGTTTGCTTGTTAGTTATTCATCTGAATCATATATTCAGCCTGGTTCTGTTATAGTATTTTTGGTAGAGAACGGTCTAGCTTATCACGTGGTTGTTCCTACCTGCGATATGGTATAGACATGGGTAACACGTCCTACCCTATCAATAACAACGTGCGTAATGTCTCGCTAATTGCTTATTGACTATGCTTGAATATAGCTTGCCACGTGTACGTGAGTCAATGATCACTTATCTGACAAATGATGACCAACTTTGGTGCTCACTAGTTATCCGACGAAAACATTGATTCCCACTTCTACCATGTCAGCTACAGCCCTTTCATATTCGTATCATGGGCGCTTATGATTCTAGTGACTGTTGGCCTATGTTTTCGCCGGCTGCAGACTTCACTGACGGTTGCCAGTATGTTGTCACATTTTTGGCCAGAAATAAAGGAGATCATTAAAACTTTTCACTAATAGTCTGACTAACCGTCTATTCTGAAATCTGCCGTTTTCTGCTTAGCAACGTTGATCATAGGTTAAGTGAACTGGACGGAGCAACTACTAGGGTGGAAGCATACCGCATACTTAGGCGTTTATCATGGGTTATGTAGCTTGACGGACCCTACTAACACACGTGTTGAGGTGGCGGTGGGTTCCGAGCATGGTCACGGTGGGGTGGGAATGAGTTATTGAGCTGCATCGCGTTTTTACGGTTTTTCATTCACATATTCATCTATAAGCAATGAAACACTCTTATATGTGGTTTCTCTTCTTTCCCATTACTTGTCTGCTTTTTTCAAATGCATTCTAGATTTTTCCAATTCATTTTTATGTGTTTATGTGTGCTAGCCACAAAATAATTGTGAAGGTCACTGGCTGCGGTGCGTCAGCCTCCCACCCGAGTAATCTTTTGTTGAGTGCTTCCTAAGCCCGATGATAATGATATTGTTGTAGAACATGTTGAAACGTGCATTCATATCGAGGTGGGCAGTAAATCAGCGAGTTCATAAACAACTGATTAATTTTCGTTTGCACCGGGTGTCAGCGGATTTCGTCACAATCAGCAACTTCTGTGGTTCAGCCAGTAGCATCGCGCGCCGAATTAGCTCTGATGGATGCCATACGGGATTCTCCCATTGACCGTGGTTTTACTTTTCGTTCACTTATTTCACATCGAACCTGATTGTAAATGACGTCAGTCTGCAGGTGAAGTTGCAGAAGAACGTTGGACACTGAAGAGGAGAGCAGTTGTAATATTGCTGACAACTTGCGCAGCTGGCTTCTGCAAACCAACGTCTCCATGGGCGCGTTGAAGTTGCTGTTGAATATGCTATGTCCCCATCTTCCAAACTTACCGAAGGATTCGCGAACATTGTTGAAGCCACCAGGATCGGTCGTACTGCGTGTTGTTGGGACTAGGAATTATCTTCACTTCGGGGTGAAAAAAGCTTTAGACGGCGTGTCCCACCTGTTGACGGGTCCCTCGAAGTTGGTTGTTCAACTCAACATGGACGGATTAAGTGTGTTTAAGTCCTCGAACTACACCCTGTGGCCCATTTTATGCTGCCCTATTGACAAAACCTTGACTTCCCATTCACTATCGGTATATTCGGTGGACCCGGTAAGCCCTCTCACATAGAGGAGTTTTTGTTAGGTGTTATTTCAGAATTGAAAGAGATGGTGAGTGAAGACTTCAGGCCGAACGACTGTGAGTTCCCTGTAAAGCTCTCCATTTCCTCTATTATTTGTGATAAACCCTGCCAGGTCTTTTGTAAAACAATCCATCGGTCGCGGTGGATGTTACGACTTCGATAAATGGCATTCATTGTTTCGTGTTCTTAGTACAGTTGCATTTAGTCTACTTGATAAACGAGCAATGGTGGGGCGTATTTTCGTGCGGTGGAGTGAGAGTGGGTTCACGGTGGGGTGGCGGGGGGGGCGACTGTTTGGTGGCTTCAGGGTGGGGCAGCCGTGGTACTGGTGGTGGGGTGGGATGTTGCCTACCCCATTGTCACCCCACAAATAAAACGGTGGGGTGATGGGGTGTTCTGGGTACAGATTCTACCGTCACCCCACCGTGAGCAACATCACCATCCCTCCGTCACCTCGCTGAATGGTGGTGTGCCCCACCGCCAACCGACCGTCACCCCACCACGACCCCACCAAATTGGTGGGGTGACGGACGGATGTGCTGGCAGGTGAGCAGCTATTAGTGTGAACGCATACCATATACTTAAGCGTTGATCATAGGTTAAGTGAACTGGACGGAGCAGCTACTAGTGTGAAAGCATATCACACACTTAGACGTTGATTATAGGTCAAGTGAACTGGACGGATCAGCTACCAGTGTGGACACACACTACGTGGATGGCATGGGAAGGTAATTTCCTCTAACAGTTCTGCTTTTTCAAAACCCGATTTAGTTCAAAATGTGTGGAGACGACTATCAGCGGAAATGTGTACCATGTAAGAGACATTATTCCGCTCGAAGAGATTCCATTTTTGAAAACATTCGTCTTGCGCTAAAGAAAACTCACAATCCTGCTACGCTGGGCGTTCAAGAACTGCACAACATTCACAGCGTTCATGGTAGTTTAACCTGAGAACAGACGAAACACAGTCAACTTATTATTCCCCATCCAAAGAGATGTCCGTGTAAGCCGATTACATTATTTAATTACTTCGCTTTTAGTCGATCACCATAATAATCACGGGCGGAAGGAGAGCCTACAGGGCTTTAGATGAAATAGCTCATTACGAGCACTGGACGGTCAGTCATTCAAAAAATTTCGTGGATCCTGAGAACAACGTGATCCACTCACAAAATGTGGAAAATCGTTGGTCCTTTACCAAGAAGCACTTTTATGCCATATGTGGATCAAACGAACGGCAGTTCCAGTCACAACTTCAGGAGATAATTCGGCGGAAACGACATCCTGAAAACGTGACTGGCAAATTGCTGTTCACACTGTCTCGTACGAAAATGTTGTGAACTATAAAATATACGTCGACATTTTTGTACTTGTTTGTTATTCAGCTTCATATGTCTTGCGCTGATATTGGTAGTTGCTCCGTCCGCATTTGTTCACTTTAACAGCTGCTCCGTCCAGTTGAACTAAACGGTGTACAACGGCTAATTATATTTCATGCGTTCATACTAGCAGCAGTTCCATCCAGTTGACTTAAGCTGATCAGCGCATTCGTCCTACCTTACGAGTTATGCCGAACTGTACTCCATGCTTGGACACATAACCTTTCCGTCCATTTGTCCTACCTTACGAATTATGCCAAGCCGTCCCCTATGCTGAAGCACACGGGTGGTCGATTGAAGTCACTGGGGACGACAACGTGAGGTTAGAATTTCGATTTGTGTATTTGATCATTGTGGATAAATGTGCACACTACTTACGCTTCTTTTAGCACAGAATGTAGCCTTTGGTTTTCATGTGTTATGGGTTTCATCCCGGATGACCGAAACTATGTGTCAGATGAAGTCTTCATCAACAGGTCGTTCATTGCATCTGATAACTGTAAGAAATCTCTGTACGCATATTCGAAGGAACTTACGTTCTTCAATTATATCAAAAGGATGATCGTTCCAGGTGATGTTGGTTTGCGCCTACTTGGCCCCGTGTGCAAGCGGTACATTGTCAGCTGACCAGTCTATGTCGACAAAAGTTGTGGGTGGTATGCGGGACATGCTCCCCATAATCACTGAGGAAGTGTAACCAAGGTCTCAAGTAGAGGGAACGGACAAAAATAAGGATTCGAAACGTGCACTTACCAGGCGGCTTAGGTTGGAGCTGTTTGCCACAGGATAGACACTCGTTTGTGTCTGTCATTTGTAGTGAAACATCCGCTGATCTGCATCACAGCAACCGATGTTCATCTGTACGGGGTCAGCGCAGCGTTCACATGGCAATCATGATTTAGGCTTCTTTATCTACCCCGGCTGTATATCGCTTGTAGCTGAACCCATGGGGAAGTTGTATAAAGACAAGCCAGACTTGGCACGTTCCACTGTCTTACTGGCAAATGCAAGTCGCCGCCGTGTGGCTGTTGCAGTCATGCAGTTTTTCGAGTAGATGATTCAGGACTTTATCGTGGCGGTTGGAATTGTCTGCAGCAAGCGGCTGAAGCTGCCGGCCTACCATCCGCCGAATTGGCAAATTGTACTCTGCAAGCCACCGCTCATGAATGGAAACCTCATTCCTGAAAAGGAAAATGAACACAACAAAACACTTTATCGTAGGAGTGGAGATGTTTAAGAAACACCGACAGAATGTGAATGCATGGAAGTTACATTGTACGGTAGAAAGTGCATCCACATGTGCCGTGTACGCCATCGACGACGAAAGCGCCTCCATCTTGTTGCACGTGAAAATGCAAAGTTCGAAGTGATCACTAGATAAGTGCTCACCTCGCTCTCAAACACTGTTTTGAAAGGTAGTCGTAGAGACCGTCCCATCAGACTGACAACGTGGTCATTCTGTGGAGAGCGTTCTCCATTTACCAGTCAACCTCCACAACCTCACAACGATCGCACCCATAGGTCGTTTGTGTTTCATTCTCCCGCTTCAGCCACTCGCCGTGGATCAGTAGTTTCTTAATGACAGCAGCTAGGAAGCCTCTTGGTTGCGTTGTCTTTTTCAATCGTCCGCTTGTGTTCTGCAGCCTATTATTCATTTGATTGCCAAAGTGGACAACATTGTCTTGGGCATGAATGGCCCACTTCGGTTTGATTTACAGCCAATTACACAGCAATTAATTCAGAAACTTCTTACCCGTCCGATTGATGATGTACAGATCACGTTTGAACCTACGGCAAACGCTTTAAGGCTGCAACTTTTTCTTCCTCATTATCTGCCTTAGCCAGTCGTTTGACGACACAAAAACTGCGGAAAGTGTTCGCCTGTTAACGAACATGACGAGTGAATTTCACTCATCTGCATGGTAACGTATGGCATCACGTACATTAAAGTAACCTAACGAAATGTCGCAGCCGAACACCACACCCACACCCATTTGCGCAGCCATCTTATTCATAACAAACGTCTTCACCGCAATCTGCTCACCCATCATTTATCGAGAAGTTTCGAACGGTACGTAGTGAGGCATGCTTCTCACTACGAACGTATCTTTACATCATGAGTCGGCCGCGTCCCATACCATCCGTTACGAGGAACTGATATAACTTCCAGCTTTGGAAGTGTGAAGAAATATGCAACGACATGCTTGCATCTGTTTGTTCTGTGGGTGGCATCCACATTCACAACATGTGGGAAACGTCGGAATAGTTCAATCTCCGACCGCTGGGCGATGCAGGTGTGCGTATACCTGTTGCTTTCAGGCCTCATGATGCGCACCACACCTTTTGCACTTATTATCGATTGCACCTCACCAACGTTCTCTAATGTTCCGTGACCAATCATATATAACGAACTCACTTGACATTGCAGGCTTTGGCTTGTGGCGGATGTTTCCAAAGTCAGCGACTGTGACAAACTTCCCGTAAGCAATTGTTACATAATGCTTAATGCTAGCATTTGGTGTTATGTATAGGAAAGGGCTCCTGCATTCTTTCAATTCACTGATGGTGCGCCAACCATTCGTAGGATGGGAGTCATATAACAGACGATTGAGAAGTTGGTTGTGCTCCAACTCGGGAGAGCTCAAAAACATACATACATCTTGTCGGGCCACATGGAAGCGTGGCCTGCAACATGTGTTGCAAGAACTGATTTAATAAAATTAAAAGTTAACTCATTAGACACGTCGCATAATCCCGCATACACTCCTACGCCTTCTATGCTTCGTACAACGATATTAAATCGGTAAGGTTTTCAGGAAATCATGTCAACTTGCATTATCATACTTCGAAGCAGTTTTTGACCTACGGCTGATCCCACGAACGTAAATAATGCTCATCCCGTCCATGACCTCTAAAGGCACTTGTAGTGAGATCACCTTCGACGTCCCTAAAATCCTAAACTCCCTGTGACGTGAGGGTTGCCTTGCCAGTACCACCGCGTCAGTTCACATCACCTCGTGAATGTAAATTTACTACAAACCACTAACATCAAGGTTAGTGTGTTGGCGTAAGTATCGCAGTTTTGCTCATAGCTGTATAAAGAATCTGCGCCATCTCCACCATTGTAGGCTGCATTCACTAGGATAATAGTGTTTTAGCTACTACCATTGGGAACGCCGCCCAACTAGACTGACACTTGTTTGAATCCTGAAGGTCAACTGGAATTTCCGTTGACATTCGTCCTCTCTGGTAGCTACCGCGCGGTTGTGCTGAAGGTCCTCTCACGTCCATTTCCCTAGCGCCCCTATCCTTTACGTTGAAGTCCGCTTGTGTACGGCGAGTAAATAAAATAAATAACGTTTGTTTGCAGATTCACCGTTTTCTCATTGAGACTTCTGATCCGTGTTGATATAAGGCTGAGGGAAACCCTGAGTGTGTGAACCTCGGAGCTAGCATCGCGAAACCCTCCTGGAATTGTGAGAAAGTGTGAAATTCACGATGCTTAAACATCCTCTTAAAGGTCATGAAAGTAAAAAATAGACAATTGAAAATAGAACGATCAGAATGAAAAAAATGAAGAAATAAATTAATTATAACTCCGACATCGTCTCTTTAACATTGCCACATGCAATTGACCACGGCATCTGCAGTCACACGGAACATCGTAGAAGATTCGCGATAAGGCCGTTTCCAGTTGACGGTCAGTTAAAACAAACATTTATGAGTCTGTGACGCAGATTTCGACGATTTCAATTTGTGAATCAGCTACCAAATTATTAAACCGATTTCTTATAAGAAAATAATTTTTCCGAACACTACAGCTGAGGAGCTCACTGTCTAGAACTTTCACTCCAGCGTAAATGCACATCATACATACAATTAATTATTGCACTGTAAACCAATTATGCGAATACGTTAACAAAACCGACATGATTGGAGCAAAAAATCCCAGTTCTCAAGGATTTCCACTGTTCCATGAAAAATGCTGGGCAGTTACGTCAATTCTCGTTCCTCCGGGACTCCCGTATTCGGCGAGTTTACTAGGATTCTGGCAAGAACCTAGCCTGCACAGCTCAGTAGACTTATGCCTCGGTAGTTTTCGAAGCTTTGTTCGTTACCCTTACCTTTGAACAAGAGTACGATAGGGGCCTCCTTGAATTCTTGCAACGTAACATCGCGCTCCCAGATTGAGTGAACCGGATGGAGCAGTTCACGTTCCAGCGCCGGTCCGCCCTTCTTCATGATCTCACCTGGCAATCCGTCTTCATCTGCAGCCTACTCGTTACGCAGTTGACCAATGTTCTTCTGCAACTCTAGTAGGCCCGAATCGGAAACAAGTGAGAGTTTGATATGCTATTGCGGTAGGCTGTCCACGATCACCTGGCCAATGTTAGCAGGGAGACTTAGTTGGCTACCATAGTGTTCGCACCAGTACTTCATCATATCCTCTAGCTGGGTGCACGAACAGCCAATGTTCACGCCTACCAGTGAGTTGGTAGACGGGATCGATTGACCGAAGGTTGCCTTGAGCCAATCATAGAACTCCTTAGGTTGTCGACATTCGGAGTACCCCTGTACTCGCCCACCTTGCTTCCCTCACCAGTTGTCCTTGATACCGCGAACACACTCGGCCAGCTGACAGCGGATGTTCCGCAGTTTGGCCTCCTTCGCTTCACTGTCTGTGTCCAACGTGGAGGCAGCAAAAGCTGTCCTCTCCTCTCATACCAATTCAGAGATAATCTCGTTGTTGTCGTCGAAACAATCCGGGCGTATCTGACGCGGCCCACGGATCGTCTCGGTGGCTGCTGCCGTGATCTTCTAGACGTGTAGCCACACATTCACAGGGATAGTGGACACATGAGCGTTATGCACACAAGCGACAACGGTACACCGAAAAGCAGTCTCCATCTTGCACTTGCCTGATCGTTTTACATCCAACTTCTGCCGTTGTTCAGATGATCTGCAATAAACAGGCTTGCGTACCTGGGTAAACAATTAGATCTCAATCAACTTCACGAATTTCGCGCCGCCTAACGATCGCGTAGGCAAATGATGATGACCACTTCGTGGATGAGTCTACGTCATGCTGTCGCCCACATCCAGCTGGAATCAGGTGTTCGTGATAGCCAGCTCGTAAGTCGCACACTGGTGGAGCGGACGATCACCGTTATCTTTAACTACACTATAGCCTTGAGGCCCCAGGATTACCGGCGAGCCTACCGAGTCGCGACCAACTCGTGTGTTCAGGTCACCCAGAACAAACAGTCGGCTACTTACCGGTGCCGGCCAGATTGTGGAGAGCAGCTGATCATAAAACTTGTCCTTTGTATCATCAGTAAGACACACGGTTGGACCCAAAACGCAAACAAATGTAGCACGTTCACCTCGGCCGAGTCGCAAACGCGTGGACAGAATTCGAGGGCTGATGCCCTGCCGTTCGTCTATCATCAAAACACTGAAATGGTGAATACTGCGAAGCAAGGACCATGCTCCTGGGCACCGTCTGCCGGGTAGCCTATATAGTAGATGTACCTTGCGCATGATCTCCGAAACTTACCCTGGTCCGCAAGCCCTGTCCTACTCAGAACTGTCCCATCGGTTCCATAGCGACACAGTTCCATCACGATCATTTCGGCTCGCCGTTCTGGCCGTCCTGTGGTGCTGCATCGAGACAGCAGCGTGGGCATATCCCTGCTCCAACACGGGGTATCTTGTGTCCACGGAAGTGTTTCGGGTTGGTCCTCGGATCACTTAAACTTGAGTGAGCATTATCTGCCAGAGGATTCCTTGTGGGGGCAATCTGAAGATAAGTACCTGGCAGTACGCTACTTTCGCCCGTCCACCCTGTCTTAAACATCGGATATGGTGTGCCGTTTATCTTGCGCCACGGCCAATGCAGTATGGTATTTGGTTTGTGTGGCAGAACATGGTTTATATAGTATTTCAATGTTGTCAGAACGCCCAGACCCATGCTGGGAAAGATTAGAGCTCCCAACCAAAGCCTTCGGCTCAAAAGTCTGTGCCGCGAGGCATCAGGTGAAATATACGCACACACACACATCTACATCAAACACCTAGAACAGACTTACTAGTCACAGTCCAAGAAATTGAGCACACTCGCACAGGAACAATAATATTGTAGAGACAAACCTATCACACATATACACCGAATCAGACAGAGGAAAAACTCGCTAAACCGAGTCAAACAAAGCACACTGGCACCATTCATAAGGAACTAATCTGCCTTAGGTCTGGCTGCTCCCCTTTGGCCAGTCTGACAACTTCGAGCATGCAAGGACTGAGATCGCAGTCAGCACAGACCGCCGGATCAAAACAGCACACAAACGCCCGACCATCGCGCTCCGGGTTTCAGAAGATAGCGCATGGAAAATGACGGCGGAAAAAGGCGGTCATTTGGTTTGCCGTTTAATGGCTGTACAGTAAGTTTCAGGGTATTGTAGGAAATCGTGATAATTCGCAGCCATTTCAAACTTACCACGTTAGAGTTTCTGAAGGACACGTACTCCACGAAAGCTAGCCGTAGACAATGATTTCTTCGGTTATCGTGGCTAAAAAAATTAACCACAAATTGCGCTCTTTTACCTCGGTATCAAGTGCAGGAAGAACACTCACCGAAATGTGTATTACGAGGCGTGTTTTTTGTTTTAATCGAGCGATAAACGAAAACGACGTAAATGTGTGCTACTTTCGAATTTCTGTATAGCTGATGTTGGTTCGCGGAAGTAACGCTTAAATGCAGAAATAATGTGTATATTAATATACAGGAGAATGCATAAATTGTTCATCATATTAGTAGCTGATGGCACTACTTTTTTTTCAGGACATGGATTATATTGAAGCGTTCAAGGCTGTCTTCGAAAATCGTGAATTTCATACTTTCGTACAGTTCCAAGAGTGCCTGCAAAGGTACGTGAAGGACGTAGGCGTTATTCACGTTCGCGGAACGAGCCGAAGATGGAAATCTATTTTGAAATACGATAAGGTAAGGTGGCATGAAACCCTAAGAACCGTCTAGATTTTCTACCGTCTTATGAACTAAAAAAGACGGAGGAGTGAATGCAGGGGTATACGACGTGTGTAATGAGTTGATATTTGTCTTTGTTAACATCTTAGTTCTCGTGACACCTGTTGCAAGTCAAGATTTTACGTAGTCCGGAGAAATGACTGTCTGGTTGTTAGCACTTTCGAGCTAGAGCACAACCACCCACTTACCCGATTGGTGTACGAGTCCCACCCCACCAATCGCTGACTTACAGTCAGTGGAATGAATGACTGTAGGAGTCTACTCGAGTATAACACACCAGCCTCTAACATCAAGCAATATTTTGCGGACGTCTATGGAAATTCATCACAACGGCTGATGTTGGAAACATTCGACGCAAGTTGAAGCCAGCACTGTCCAGTGAGTTTTGGGGTGTAATATTTTAACTGAGCTTCAGAGAACCTAGTGAAAGTGCTTGGTGATTTTGCGGAGGAAGGTTTCCTGCGTACCGTTCAAGACGAAAACAAGGGATATACTCGCATATGCTTTGCTCAGCGGACGCAGGTGAAGCTGTTTCGACGTTTTCCGCATATGGTGAACGTGGATGCCACACACGGGACCAACAGACACAAGGGAGCCACCGAACATTCTGATATTCTTGAAGCTTGAAGTTATATCAATTCCTGATTATCGATGGCATGGGGCATGGCCGACCGGTAATGTGCGGGTACGTTCGTAGTGAGAAGTACGCCTCACTACGTAAGTTGTTCGAAATTTTCCGAGATGTGATGGGTGAGTATATAACGGTAAAGACGTTTGTTATGGACAAGATGGCAGCGCAGATGAGGGCAGCTCGTGTGGTTTTCGGATGCGACGTCCTGTTGTGTTACTTCCATGTACGCGACGCCGTCCGAAAGCATGTAAGTAGATGAAATTTCTTTGTCATGATCATTTATAGACGAATTCGTTCCGCATCCCCCATCCGTTTCACCGAATGGCCACAGCTGATGACGAACAGGAGTAAGTGGCGTGGCTACACAATCTACGCTTTAGGTTCAAACGTGATTTGCTAATAATCAGTCGGACAGATAAGAAGTTTATGAATTACCTATTATGCACGGGGTGGTGCCGTCCACTTCGGAAACCGCACCAACAATCGCCTTAAGAACGCCGATGGACGCCTGAAGAAACGCACGCACCCCGGGGACTGCTTGGCCACTGCCGTTCAAAAAATACGGACCCACAGCGAGTGTCTTATGCGGGAATTCGAAATGCAAACGACGTATGGATGCGATCGTCGTGAACTGGTTGATGTTGACTTGTACGTAAAGAACATTTTTTACCGAATGACCACATCATAAGGTAGGACAAATGGACGGAGCAGTTATAAGTGTCTAAGCAATCAGTGTCAGTCAATGCCAATTTTTCCCAAGAAGACCTCACCGACGTGCTTGATTTCTGCATACAATACTAAGTGCAACTTTCTTTTTCACAGTATATCACGTTTGCAGCTTAAAAAAAGCTCAGCCCATAGGACCGAACATTGATTATTTCGTCGAAAGAAACATCGTGTTTTCTTGAATAACCGGACTAGCGTATTCAGAATAAGATGTTTTTCTAATTTTAGGACATGGAATTGTATTATTTTTGGACATTCACTTGCTTTTTCAAAGCAGTTTCTAAATTGTGTCAAATTGCTAATTAATTGTCAACTCATCGAAAAGGTACGCATTGTTGGCTTGCGCAATTGGCATATCAAAACAAAAACCTTCACCGCAACCATTTTGTACCATTTTCCAAGCTGCAACTTGTCCGAATATTATAATAACTCGGATAACTTTAAACCTCCATTATCTCAGGGAATTCACAAGTACTTTCTGTTTACGGGTACTTTTCAGCTACGTACTCGGTCCGCTACTGTTTCCGGTTTGCATCAGTGACCTTGCCGACCCTGTTTTTAGCAACGATTTCTTCCGTGTTGATTATTTAAAAATCTGGAGTGATTGCGGTCCCAGTGCACTGTAGTTTGACCTTGACTGCATTAAGTGCTGTGCAATGACTGCAGTTTCTCTGAGGACGACAACAAATGTGAACATATGAAGCTTGGAGGAGACCCCGGGAACATATCGGTGGTACACAGTACACAGAATTCAGCAGATATGCCGAATGTTGGCCTTATTAGTACTTAAAAACTTGGCGATCGGCCGGTCTAACCTCTTTTTATGACCACCAGATGGCCGCCACATAGGAAGGCGTCTCTCAGTCGCGATGCAGGATCTTTATAAGACAACTACTTGGGGATGCTAATCAAGTCGTATACACCGGTTTGAAGAAGCATGCACTCGTCATTGAACATCCCCAGCGAGTAGCCACCAAAATGGTCACTGCCTTGTGGCATTTCTCTTATGATCCTCGCCGTGAAGTTCGTGATCTAAATCAACTTGAGGTTCGAAGACTCCGCGGTGACCTAGGCTTTGCAAACTTTCCTTTAACCCAGGGCTCTTACACCAATCCTTCACTTTAGTGGCTGATAGCAGTCGAAGGGGTCACAACGAGAGGCTCCATAATTTTCTAACCCGGGACCTTCCTCAGGCCACAATTATTTTCCTCCAGGATAATCAACCACTGGAACGACCTCCTTTTAGGGGTTGTTAGCTGCTCTTCGAGGGATCGTTTCAAAATGTTATTAGATTTCCACCTACCCAAACAGTTGTTGGATAAGTATTTTATCGTTCTTGGTTCTCTCTGTAACCCCCAAAAACGGCGCTGTACTCTGTTTTCAATGGCTGGTTTTCAGGTCAACAGAAGCCTGCTGGATATCGAGAGAGACAGATAGGCTGGATCCGGGTGATCTGAGCCTCCATTCTTGAGCTTGTGAACAAATCGCTCCTCAAAAGAGATGAGGTGTCAGAAGGAGATCCAAATATTCATCGCCAGGATGGCTGATGTAATGAAGGACACGAACTATACAACCACGCGGAAAATACTCAATCTATTTTCTTTGGAACGCAGGCGATTTCGTGTGGGCCTAATCCAAACATAGATTCCTCCATGTATTCACCGACATTGCTCCAGGCGATCTGTTCGCAACCAGAGAAACGCCTCACCCAGGGGTTCAGTCACTGTCCCTTGACAAGCCACGTGCTCATACGTCTATCAGAGCCGAATGTTTCATGAAACAAACTGTCTGAGTCTGGGGTTCAAATTACGTCCGGCCGAATTGTTCAATAGAGAACCGGATCAGTGATGAGAACGTATATTCCTTGTTATGGCGATCTCTGTATTAGTGTGGTCTGTTTGTCTGGATGTATGAATGCAGCCTGCTATTCGTTCGGATGCATATTTGCGCAATTTGCCCTGCGTTCTCAGAGTTGTGCGTATATCCCCAGCAAGCCAGCAGGCGCTGGGATGTCTGCATGCGTATGTGTATGCGTATTCATGTTAAAAAACGCACGGCGCCGCGGTGCAGTAAGTGGAACCTGATAGTTTCCCTAACAGCGGTTGTAAACAGTGATTCGAAGTAAATTGGAAACAGGATTAACATAAGCACCAGCATCACTTTATTTTCCTCCTGATTCTTAGTTTACGTTTATCCTTGCTGTAGCGATTATTCTGCGAGTGCTCTCATCCACCCCACCCTCCTCACTTTCTGCAACTGTGCCTTGACGACCGATCGACCACACAGACACACGGTATCTGCTCGGGGCTGTGACCCATAGCTGTTAACCTCTGACGGAGTTCCAAATATGCTGCCCCTAAAAAAGATGACTCTGTGGTTACGGTGTGGTGATGATAAAGCGATAGCTTGGTTTTATCCCAAGTAACCACTAGGCTTCTATTCTTGCGTTCCAGCTCACCGGTCGTAACTGGTGGAGTAGGTTAATAAGGCACCACTCTAACCCGACACATGCAGCCCACGATGCCTAAGAGGGAGCCGACTAAAGTAAACACGATCACACCAAAAACTGCAATAAAACTGACCCATACAAAACAGGATGCGTTGCATAGCATGGCTAGCCAGCTTCTTGCCCTTCCCTCGAGACAGCACATATCCTGTGGGAGGTCGTTTCCGCTGAGCACGGGAATTTATGTAATAGGATACATCCACCCTACCAAATCTTCCCGGGATATTTCACTATACTCGATCTCTAATCAGTCAGCGCCGAACTCAACTAGTGTTTGTTGATTCGCACCAAAGACGAACACACTGAGAACCTCTGTTTGACTGTCGCGAACTAGTTGCCTTGAACATGAGCTGTTGGGAGCTAAGCATAAAAATGGACCGGCGACTCCATGTGTGTAAACGTACACGAATGCAGATGTACCATATGTGCTGACTTGCAGAGGATATGTTGGTAGTAGTAGATACATAGTATTAAATGAATGCGCCAGTACATACGGATAGGCATTGACGAGTATGGACGTTGGGACGTATGCGATAGAAGGTATGGCTGGACATTGATGGGTATGGATGCATGTCTTCAGTTGGCAAGCTGTAGCGCTCTCGTGTATATGATTCCTCAGGAGTAGGAGTGACAGTTCTGTAGGCGCATACTCCAGTTGATGCTCCTGTAGTGTTTTGTATAGTATTTTGTGCTGCATTTGTCTCACTGTTTTTCACAACTATTTCCCCTCATATTCACATGTACACCCGATGTTTAAACCATGTGACTCGAGTCAATCAACAAAAAAATTACACTTAAATGGTCGCGAGTCCTGTGTTTTTTCTCCCTACGTTTAGTGTCACTTGTGTAAGGATTTTGGAAGAGTCCGAGACTAACGGAATCGGCCTACGTTTCAGCCCATTTCCACACTCAGCTGTAGTGAGAGTTATCTCCGTTGTGACCTTGAAATTACTTGGGAACTACACGATAGATCGCATCAGTTGGGTAATTCGTTCCATGTGGTGGAACTCTGAACAGCGCACCTCCACGAACTACCATGAGTAAGGTGAGTTTATTTTTTATCACTGTTTTTGTAATCACTCCCGAGTTGTATATAATGTTTAGATCCATTACACCCACTCTATTTTAGGAAGGTCGCGAGAGGGCACCTTGCGTTGAAATCAGAAAACCTGAAGCCTAAGCTTTGAAGGACCCGGACTAATCGACGCAGGAGTCTGGACACTTCGGTCCTGGCCGTCATGTGTCCTGTGAATTGGATTGCACAGCTGATTTGTCACTCGAATTCTGTTCATCCCACAATGCAGATCGCCACTTGAATGTTTGGTATAGACAGAAGACATTCCTTTATTCTCTGGATTACATCTGCCAGGTACTGAGACGTCAAATGGCATATATTTTCATCCATTTACGGATTTTTAGTTGAAATTCCGAGTAACAATTAAACTGTGCGCGTTTCTGCGTTTGCCGTATGTGAATAAATAATCTCAAGTTATCCTTGTACAGTGAGA
Organism: Paragonimus heterotremus; assembly: GCA_013368495.1. NCBI lineage: Eukaryota > Metazoa > Platyhelminthes > Trematoda > Plagiorchiida > Troglotrematidae > Paragonimus > Paragonimus heterotremus. The sequence goes on from LUCH01001532.1 coordinate 79,891, forward strand.
TCAAAAGAGATATATGTGCACGAAGCTGAATTTTTTTTGTTAAAGCCACTTTGTTCCGGACTTTCAATTAATCAGGATGCTTGTTTTACTGCACTTGCTCTTCAACTCGGGTGGCCGCCGGTGGTTCAGCAATGCGCGTCTACAAGGACTTGATTTCTGGTATTTTTTTCCGTGTCATCTTACTTACCTTCATTTTAGGAGATGAAATGTTCACGGACTCGCATGTTCCAAAGCTAATCGACGGCGCGATATACGAGATCGACGCGAAATTTATCACCGTATCAAATACTCTTGATGATCGATTGCTTGGAGCCAATCCCTCAGCCGAGGAGGCCGAAGAAAAAGTAGACGATGGCAGTGAACGTGTTATCGACCTAGTGCATGCAAGCCGCCTTGTTGAGACCAATTTCGAGAAAAAGTCTTTCACGTTGTATCTGAAGGTTACTTATCTTTAGGACTGTTCCCTATTTTTAGCTCAGGATTACCTGAAAAAGGTGAAGGAGGCGGTTGCTGCCAAAGATCCAAGCCGTGTCCCTGATTTTGAGAAGGCTGTTCAAGGGTACATGGCCAAGGTTCTGAAGAACTTCTCAGACTATCAGTTCTTTATTGGCGAGTCCATGGATCCTAATGGTTGCGTTGCTTTGATGAACTACAGAGAGGATGGGATAACACCGTACTTTGTAATATTGAAAGACGGCCTTGTCGAAGAGAAATATGTAAGTCCAGGGTGTGAGTTAATAACTTCAATACCTTCAGTAACTACAGGAATTCGGAAACAACCTGCAGATGTCTCTCACACCCCGAGTGATGTATACTTTTGGATTTGTTCAATAAATCCTTCATGGTCATTGGACAAAACAGGTGATTGTGCACCGTCATTCTTGTTAATGGTTGGTTGGTTAGTGCGCTGCTAGTTGAAACAATACGCGCTCATATCGTCTGCTTAACTAATTGTTCAACTCAGGTTGACCTGCATCTCTAAGTTAAGTGACACCTGAGATGAATGATGCCAACTTTGAAATGTCTACAGTCGGTGGGACCGAAGCCAATGGTTTCAGTCTGCTTTGCTTATGTGGTCGGCACTGATCTGTTCAGAGCTGCAGTGTTTAAAGTACCAGTTCGAAGGTTGTTTCGTTATAACACCTGAGTAATGCTTTTGAATAAAAGCTATGACAGCGTTGTCCAAGTCTTGTCATTTGGGCATGAAGCATTCAATACGGTTAGTCTATTGAGTTAGGCCGGTGTTGAATTTTTGTCTGATGTCTGCGCCATACCGGTCGTTTACTGACGCTGGGTTATTATCAAATGATACAGTAAAATATGTAGAAGAAAACCACATGGAGTTTTAGCTGTGCCCTTGAATAACGCATTATATCTAGCTCGTCAGATTGAATGTGCTTGCATCTTGTGAGCATTGTAATCTTCAGTAAACAGTTCAGTCGTATTTGGTAGGTGTTTGGGGTCGAAAGTGTTACGATTTTAAGTAGCTATTCGACTGATATCATCGTCTGTCGATCAATTCATCTCATTTCCAAGACGAAGTGGCCTAACTGTGTGTCCGTCCATAGACCCCGCCAGGTTGTGTGCAAGACATCTTTAGACTCCGCACTCGGCCACTACTGTCTACTCCACCCAGCATGTCAATTGGACTGGCTGAACGACGCCGTCGGGTGTTTGAGAAGTAAGTTCACAACCGAGGTAGGGGAATTGTTCGACCTGCGCTTCTTAGATCACACAGTGTAGCTGCAGATGTTTTGGAGAAACTGCAGTGCGGCTAAGCCATGACTTGGTCAGAGGCTGTGAAAGTTTCGATTGTTCTGTTGATTGGTAGGCGCTTTTTACCCACTTACAAAGTTCGTGACCACTCATTCTACTTGGGAACGCTTTCGGTTGTCCTTATCACTTTTAATTTCACTACTGATGGTCAGCACCGACACGACCAAGAGAAAGTTGAACTCTTACTAATAGTGCTTTGGCTATCGTGGCCGGGTATGCATCGTGGACTGTACACTCTTCGCAAGTCTCCGCTTTGGTCCTCAGCGGCCTTCCCCGTATACGGACTCGCCGGGGGTCGATCGGCGTTTGCCCGTCAGTTCTGATGATTGGACTGAGGTGCACCTTTTGGACAGATCTATTCGTAAGAGGGTTGAATAGCAGTTGGGATTTCCGCCCAGTGTTTGTTTATATTAATACATGGCTGTGACTCATGAAGTTGAACTGTCGGTTTGTCAGTCGTTTGTTTTACGCTTGGCGTTCATTTTCTGTCAGCAGGCCATGCTTGCGAAGCGTTGATGTCTATGCACATGGTAAAACAACGTACGCGGATAACGGTATCGTCTGGGTCGAAGTGATTAATAGAAATGAAGATCACCTCAGTGTTGTAACGAAACGGATTGCTGATGGCGGTATAATCGTCATTTGCTCATGGTTGTGTTGCACATGCTATGTCCGTGTGATTCACTGCCGTCGTTTCTGCTGAAATGCGCACATCGCTGGCGGCGGGAGCACGGAAAATGCAGTAGAAGCTTGTCTATAATACTGGGACAGGAGTCACTGATCTAAGACATCACTGACCACGAACAGACGTACTTCCAAAACTCTTGGCTCTAGTATATAGCATGACACTACGAGACGTGTTAATTTACGACTGTGGACTGTGCCACTTATGTCACCATTGTTGTGTGCAATCAGAAGTTCACATCTGATGATACCGACGGATAAGGCGCTATGAGGCGGGTATTTTGTAGTGTTACTTGAGGGCCTCCGTGTGCTTCTCAGCCGTGGACACAGTTGGATCATATAACAGTCAGTCACAGGTGGCGCCACTCTGTT